>CM074950.1:25757116-25767116 GCA_037577455.1 Pangasius macronema
TACTAATAAGATGAAGAAAAATGGCCGAATTTGCCCATGTGCTGATTTCTCCAGCCAGCCCTGCAGCGCTGAGAGGAGCTGAGATGCGGTTTAGTCGGAGTGCATGCTCATGACACATCAAATACAGTAAGCAGAGCATGTAGGAATCTGTCACTAACCGGGTGGGAACTCGCACATTGACACCATCCCACACACTGTGGTGTAACCCACACCAGCTTACAGGAACGCCGTCCGAATTATTGTAAACAATACAGAAGACACCCAGTCCCTCGCTCGCTTTCTTTTTAAATGTCACTTTAGCATGATAGCGTTCTCTCTCTCTTTGGACGATGTTTCAAAATGGCTGCCGTGAAACGTGTCTCCGAATTATTTCTATAAAAACGCAGCTTTTGAGGAGCGCAGTGAAGGTTCCACTCTAGCAGAAGATCTTGGTTTCCCATCTTCCCCATATTTCCGGTGTGTGTGTGTGTGTGTGTGTGTGTGTGTGTGTGTGTGTGTGTGTGTAAGAAGCAGTAGCAGGTTTTGGAGCAGCTCATTTTTTGATGTGGGAGAAGTGATGTCAGAGAGGCTCCCCCCACACTATCTCTATGAGTTTATGATTCTCTGTGTGTGTGTGTGTGTGTGTGTGTGTGTGTGTGTGTGTGTGTGTGTGTGTGTGTACAGAAGACACAGAAACCACCAAAAGCATGCACAAAAAAACATTTAAGCTTCTTTTTGTTCTTTGTACACAGTAAAAGTGGCATTTTACATAGTAACAGGGCCCACAATGTGTGTGTACACAATCTGAATGAGACACACACACACACACACACACACACACACACACACACTAACTTGTACACGCACACACACACACATCTGTATGAAATGTCAAACGAGATTAGGAAATGTACAGAAAAGAAAGATCTGAAAATGTGCTGCGTGTTAACGTTTTTTTGTCTCATGCATGAGCGAGTCATGAATCAGACCTGGAAAGAGCACGCAGTTATACACAATGATGTAAGGTATAAAACACTCTGTGTCATGCTGTTACAGGAAAATAATCAGTGATGGAGTGGCGTGATGAAGCGGAATCATCGTCACCACACAGAGGTTTTTTCTATACATTTCCCCCCTTTGGCTCACACTTATTTCCTTTTAAATAATTTACTCAACTATTTTATTCTTTTCCTCCTTTTTTTACTCCTGTATCGTGTTTAATAGCTTGCCTTTTGTTTTCTTTGTCTATACTGACACTTTTTTCGTAAACAAACTAGAAGCTGTATATTGCATTGTGTATTGTTCAGGGATGTAACTGAATATGACTTTAGTTTTTTCCTGTTTTCTCCTGAGTTTGGTCGCTGTCCGTTCGCACCCACCAGCCAGCTCCACCACGCCGCCCAGGAAGGGTGAGGGTTAACACACGCTTCCTCCGAGACTTTAACACATACTTAACACATACCTCCTCTGCATCTTTCTTGAACTTGCACTGAGGAAAATGCTATCTACCCTCTTCCTCATACATGAGCTCTCAGACATCCACGATTGGCTAGAATCGCTGTGATTGACAGGGGAGGAAGTCTATGGCTCACCCACTCAGGCGACTCAGCCGACTTTGCTCTCTTGGCCCCTCAGGTTCGATTCCTGATGACTCTAACTCCAGTAAGAGTCTAGTTTTTTTAGAAAGTTTGCCGGAAAGGTTCACGGCGCAGAGCTGTACATCTGGATGCGACAAAAAAGTTGCGTAAGGTGGAGGTTTTTACTTTTATTCATGTGTGTGTGTGTGTGTGTGTGTGTGGACAGATATGAAGCTCACGTGACAAAGAAAGACCAAGCTGGCTAACGTGAGCAATGTATTGCACAGATACAGATAGGAGTGTTTGGTGCACTAATCAGATCCAGATCGTGGCACTGTGTTAAACTCCTAATCCACTCCACCATCATGTCTTCTTGTATTGTCATATGACATTTTTGCTTCATCTCATTTCCTGTCTGTCCTGAATTACAGATCTGAAAAACCTTCTTATGTGTTAGACTTCACGTGACCTTCTTTCACATCTTGAAATCTCCAGCTTTTTATTCACTCGATCAAACAGTGATTTACAGTTTGACTGCGTCTCCTTGTTTCCAAAGCGCCTGTCCTGATTACTGGCGTGGTTTGTGGAGGGTTAAATAAAAGTGTGCTCGGTCGGTGCAGCAGATGCACTCTCCTCCTCAGCGTGCTCTCATTGTGTCGAGAAGCTGTCTTCGCTGCTCCGGCTGTCTGCGTTTAACCTGCTCCAATTAATTCACCGCGCTCCCTGAGAAATCCGAGTATGGCTTAATAACGTGCTGCAGACCCTCCGGGCCGGTCGTCAAACCCGAGCCGACACGCTCGCTGGCGCTTTAAGCAGCTCAATTAGTAGAGTTATCAATTATTGCAGCGATATCGGGTCAGGTTCACAGAGCAAACCGTGAATCATCCCAAAAAAAAATAAAAGCTTGTTTTTGCTGCAAATGAAGGGATTCTTGATCTGCCCTCGGTATCTGTGCAAACACTGATAGCTCCTTTTTCACAGGTTTCCTCTTTAAGCTCGAATAGTTTGTCTGAACAAACAGAGCGAGTCGTATATCTGCCAAAGGATTCAAACGCGGCCTCGCATCAGGAGTCAGGAAACAATTTCCATCCTGTGTCGGAGTCGTGGAGGCTTCGCTTAACACCAGCTGACAACGGCCGAGTCAGAGGTGGCGGAGAGAGCGTGAGCCCAGACAAGAAGGTCCTGCTGCCAAAGCAGGAGGCAGTGATCCCTGTGACAGGTTTGGGACGAGGCCCAGTTTACTTTCTCATGTTCTGTTTATCCTAGGTCACAATCATACCGCAGCGCTGTCGATTCATTTCATTTAACAGCAGCTCTGGCAGAAGAGCATCCGCAAATCACAGGTTTATATTAATCTCTCTAATACATGACCGTTGCTATAGTAACGGCTCATTCACAGGGACTCGTGCAGCGGAACCGGTCAGAGCCGTGTGTTACCGTGATGTTTTACGTTGCCTAATAACACCATGACACGCTTTATTCCTCTTGTACCACAGCATTTTGCTGACAATTGCAGTTTTTAAACCTAAATATTAGAGATGACAGTGTAATGATGCGCAGTGTCGGTGCTAGGAAAAAAAAATCCATCAAAAAAAAAAGAAAAGAAAAATGTGGCTCGGATATCAGCGCAAACATATCGGACATGAGCTCCTGTAACAGACTGGAATTGGATTTGGGAAAATAAATGTAATTTTAGAACTGGAAATGTTTATATATTAAGGGATGTTTTTTTCTTTGTCAAGTTTGGTTTTATTATATTTATATTTTATACTTGATTATAATGGTAATGTAAGTGATTTTTTTTTGTGTGTGTGTGTGTGAAAAAGTCTATGTGTGAAGTGCTCCAGTTAAATAAATAAAATAAAATAAAATAAAATAAAATAAAATAAAATAAAATAAAATAAAATAAATATATAAAGCTTAGTATCATGTCTTCTTTAGTAAATATGAATACAAAAGGCTTACATTTCATCCTGATACTGTTTTTACATTTTTTAAAAATCTGTATTTTTTTATTTTCATCTTTATCGTTTTATCTTTTTTATTTTATTTGAAGTGACACGAACATAGTGAATTTATGGAATATTTTACATAACGGTTAGTTTTAAAAAAACGATCGTTTCCATGCTCATTAGAGAAACAATGCCAGACTCATAAACGCTCACGTTAACATTTCACTTTTAGTGAAAATCTGAAACAAATCATTGAGCAGTAAAACTGAACAGAAGAATGAAGAAGCTGTGATGAGTATAAAGCCTGGACTCGGCAGGTTTCCTGCCTCGGTGACCCGGGCGGTGACTCGGGGCCTCTCTGCGTCTCTGTGATTGTCTCTGTTCTGCCGTCTCTGACACGCAGGATGCGGGACGCGGCCGGTGGAAGAGCACGAGCCGAGCCCGAGGCGGAGGAGCTCGTAAAAAAGTGTCGAGCTGCTGCTAATGGAGAGGAGATAAACAGAGCCGAGCTTTCCTCCTGCGCTGCAATCAGGAAGTCATTTATCCTTCACTCATTCACTCAGCCCGTGTCACAGGGAGGCACTTACACATTTTACACTAAAAGCTGAGGGTATGAATTCTTCTCCTCGTATGTTTATTCACATTTTAACCGTAGCTAAAATTTACGAGATACGGGGAGGACACTTTTAGTTCACACCAAAAAAAATTCAAAAGTGAATTCACCGAAGGGGAAAGGACGTGAGACGGGAAAGATGGATTTACTTCTGTTAGTGTTTCGCTTTGCTTTATCAAGGTGAACTTTGACCTGTGAAGTCAGAAGACTCTGTCTCATGAGATAATAATAATAATAAAAAAAAAAAAAAAAGGAGCTGCAAATTATTAAGTAATTTTGTCTTGGTGTTTTCTTAATTTTGTTTGGCGCACATCAGATTGAAAAAAAAAAATAATAGTAGTAATAAATTTCCCACCTCAGACTCTGACATATGCTAGGGGTTCTGTGATTTTTTTTCTCTGCTAGGAATTCTGTAAAAAATAATAATAATCCTTCGTCCTTCTTCACTGGTGCTGATGAAGCTTTCACCCAAACCCTCAGAAATCCCACGCCTATTATTCCTGCAGATTCCCATCACTGTCACTCCACTCGATCTTCCCCAAAGCTTTCCCACTGCATGTTTCCCCGTACTGAGCCATACTGTAATACTGTATCATACCGCACCGTACTGAGCCATACTGTAATACTGTATCATACTGTACTGAGCCGTACTGTAATACTGTATCATACCACACCGTACTGAGCCATACTGTAATACTGTATCACACCGCACCGTACTGAGCCACACTGTAATACCGTATCATACCGCACCGTACTGAGCCATACTGTAATACCGTATCATACCGCACCGTACTGAGCCATACTGTAATACTGTATCATACCGCACCGTACTGAGCCATACTGTAATACTGTATCATACCGCACCGTACTGAACCATACTGTAATACTGTATCACACTACACTGTACTGTAACATACACACGACTGTCCTGTATTCAAAAGTGGAACTCTGGATGGTATTCAGTGGCCTGGTTCCCACTCACATGCAAGCGGAGAGGGTGAAAAGTGAAACAGTAGTGTTCGCTGTCCCAGGAGCAGTGGATCACATCCAAGTTGAAGCAAGCAGGAGGAGGAGGAGGAGGAGGAAGAGGAGCAGGCGAGCATTCTGCAGAGAGTCATGTTTCAGAGTTTCTGACCCAACAGCCAAGACATGTCACGACTGGAACTGTAGCGGGGCCTCCTCCTGGCGGATTTCTCTTTAATTAGCCGGTGAATAATGGCATTTAGTCGGCTACGTATCCCTTCAGCGTGTAAAAGAACATGTCAGGAACGTAATGGTGAAGACTTCACGGCTTACTCAGACATTCATTCTGTTGTCAAGTAAAATGTGTAAAAAAAAATATATTAGCACAGCATTTACTTATATATTCATCAGGATCATCACTTAAACGAGTTAAAAGAGACGAGTGTGGGACGTTAAACGTATTAAATTTTTTGTGCGATGTTGTCCTTCATCCCTGCAAAAAAAAAAACAACAACAACAAAAAAACCCCACTGCACCTATTTATAGTGAGTTTAAGCGCTGTTACTGACACCCAGGCCCTAAAGCTCTGCGCAGATGCTCGACATGCCGCAGGCAAATCCACTCGCTCCTTTCCCCTTGGAGAACATGATACAGCAGGCGAGAGATGTGAGGAGCAACAGGCACCTCGCCGCTTCAGTCGCCGCCAGTTAAAGAACGCGCCCTGATTTATGGCGCGGTGAATCGCTAAAGCAGACTCTCTCCTAAAGCACGCCTCTCCCCTCACTCCTCCTTATAGCCCGAGCACAAAAGGTCACGGGGTCACCGGAGACATGTCATAAGGAGTGTGTTGCAACATTGAGAGGAGTGAAACAGCCTGAGAGGATTGAGGCCTTGCCAGGGCAGAGCAAACACATCAGGAAAGAAAGGGGGGAAAAAAGAGAGAGAAGAAAATGACTAGGAAAGAAAACGAGAAAAAAAATGAGTGTACTTCGAGACAGAGATTAGGAGAAGACCTAAAAACCAAAACAAACNATAGATAGATAGATAGATAGATAGATAGATAGATAGATAGATAGATAGTAAATCAATAAATGAATAACGTAATGAATTAGACGTAATTAAATACACAATGATTATAATATTAAACAGCTTTATCCAAATTACAGCAAAAGGCCATGAATTGGAAATGAATGAATGAATTACGATAAATAAATTAAATTTAAAAAAAAGAACAAATTATTAAATGAAACCATCTCTACCTAATTATTCCAAATATTACAGGGAGAAGAGAGAAACACAAAGCGAAGGTGAAGCTGTGTTGCACCAGCAGACCTTCTAAAGCAGCCGAGCGAAAGGACACGCTGCGTCTGACTCCGCTCCTGCTGCTGCCTGTGATTAATTGCCGTGAAAGAAATCAGCATTATTTCAGCAGACATGAGGAATAACGGCCGATGGAGGCTGCGTGGGGTCAGATGAGGTGGACGGCAGACAGGTGTGGCTCGGACAGGACCGTATTCAGCTGCACTGCCTCCGGTGGTCACAGTGCAGCATTACAGCTCTCAATGTCACCGTGACTCGGCTTCAGCAGCTACGTTTAGCACTTAAACAGGATTATGCTGCTGTATTTCTGGGACACAGATGCAGAAATGATGTAGCTTGAGAGCGTGCAATATGGATGGCAGGAGTAAGGTGAGCTAAGAAGAGGAACAAACGACAGGAGTGGTAACTGATGATAAAATGACAGTACTTAAAAATCTGATATTTAAAATCAAGCAGGTCGGATTAGTAAATCCTCTGCCTCTGAGCAAGAACCTCGTTACCAAGTAACTCGCAGTCCCTGACCTCAGACTAAGAAAATGCCATCTCAACTTGGAATTCCTACTCAGGAACTCGGGATTGTCACAAGTATGGACTCAGGAACTCATGGCAGCTCACAGCATCATCAGGAAACACTGCAGCACTCCTTACTTCCTTACTATCAGTAATGACAAGTATCAGATCAATTAACATACAGAAATACAGTATATGGCCAAAGTTTGTGGACACCTGACCATCACGCCCATATGTAGTTCTTCCCCAAAGTCAGAAGCACACAGTTATACAGAACGTCTCTGTGTGCTGTAGCGTTACAGTTTCCCTTCACTGGAGCTAAGAAGCCTGAACCTGTTCCAGCATGACGATGCCCCTGTGCACAAAGCGAGCTCCATGAAGACATGGTGTGTGAAGGTTGGAGTGNACATCCCAACATCAGCTCCTGACCTCACTAATGCTCCTGTAGCTGAATGAACACAAATCCCCACAGCCACGCTCCAAATTAGCTTGTTAAATCTATAACAGTGAATGCACAGAGGTTTAAAACGGCATAATCTCGAACTCCGACTTCACACTTCCGAAGCATAAGCACGGGTTCTCCTCTCCACTTCGCTATGCCTGACTAACACATTCAGAATAAACACATACATGTCTACTGGCTTCCTTCTTGCTTTTTACCTCCAAACTCCTTCAACAAATTGTCAGATCCCGGCTCTTTCACAATGCTGCATCTTCTTCGGTCCATTTTAGTTCGACTCGTTTGGGAAAATGGACGCTCTCTGGCTCCTCTTTCCTTTTTCTTTTCATTGACACACTTCAGTGTAGGTTTACGGTTATACCTGTCCGCTTATCGAGCTCCAGTTAAAAGCAGTTAGGACCTAATTGACCGCTAACTGAATGCCAATCCCCACATACCCATCGCACTTCCGAATGTATTTCTGTGATGTTTCTGTTCATTGTCTCATGCTCTATATATCATGTGGTGTGTGAAAGAGGAATAGACAATCAATCTAATCAGTGAGATTAAAAATATGCTTGTCAGGGGACACCTAGTGGCCAGGGGCCCTGAGGGCATGTGTTCATTAGGCCCAGTCAGTAATCTCTGATTAAAAGCATTATAGCATTTGTACTACAAAACAGTATTCATGCCTCTGGATGCTACTACAGTAAAGGCTTAAAATAATACTTTAGTACGTTGTAACTTATTGTCTATCCACTGCATCTGTAGTGCAGATGTGATGAATTTATAGACATTTTCATGTACTGAAAACATGTTTAAATCTTTATCTATGGAAATCACACATGCTCTAGAGAGGGATAAATATTAAGGCTGAAAAAAACACTGTAGTGTTACTTTAATTGTGCTTTTTATCTAATGTTTTCTTTCTTAATTAAATCTTGATTCATTTTTTCGAGAAGAGAAAAGAGCAGAGAACCAGAAAGCACCGCATCACACAGCATAGGAAATGAGACAGAAAGCTCAGGTACAGCGCTAAAGGAGGAACTTCCTGAGGATACGAACTCGCTTCAATAAAACACACTCGCTCTCCTCTTCCCTTATCCCCTAAAGAGCACTCGTCGGCCCTTTTTTTCCCCCGCTTGATGCTCAGTGCAATTAGCACTTTCATTGAATATTGAAGGCAAGAAGAAGAATGGGGATTTTTAGCCCATTCCTTTTCTGCCAGGACCATCACTCTAGCTGCGAGAGCCCAGGAACCTCCGCTGCGCAGGCACAGCCACGGGCTAAAACACGTCCAAATAATTTAGCCGCGCACTCGTTCATTTTGAGGAGTGGAACATTATTCCCGGTGACAAATTGTGAAACGGAATTGAAAAGACAGTTTGGATACAGTTTAGAGGTTGTTCATTTGTCACTGGCAGCTCTAGATGTGTTTCTTTGCACTTCTTTTTTGAGTTATTGTTAGTGTGTGTGTGTGTGTGTGTGTGTGTGTGGGGTAGAGGCTTGATCCAGGAAAAGCAGTTATCAAATAAAAAACATGGAAAGTGTTTAAAGTGCAAATTGGAACTGTTATATGAAAGATTTGGCACAAGACTAACTTTAAACGAACAAAAAGGAGACACGAACAGGAAAAGTGCCAGCGTCTCTCTCTGCTTTTCATTAGCTGAGACAGCTAGCAAACACACACACACACACACACACACACACACACACACACACACACACACACACACACAAACCAACACTATCTGAGATTAATCAGTGACAAACAATTAATACATTAAAACTTGACGTCTTTTAAACATGTATACAATTTTACGCACGTAAACTGGCCGCCATTTTCCTCTTATTCCTCGTTACAGCTTGTTCCACGCACAAGATGGCTGCCGCGTCAAAAAAACGTGATTTGTTGCGTGTTACAAATTTCCCTAAAAGCAACAAATTTTCTTTTAACGTGATATAATGGGAGGGGTTTCATTTACGTCATGACATTGTGAGAGGGGGAATGTGTTTTAACGTAAGATATTGGCAAGTGTTTTAGTCATGACGTCATCGTAGAAGGGGTTTCGTTATAAAATAACGTGATGAGTTTTATTTATGACATAACATAGTGGGAGGGGTTTTGATTGTGATGTAATGTATTGGGAAGAGTTGCAGGTATGGTAATTGAACAGGAAGGGGTTTACGTTATGACGTAGCTTTAAGAGAGCGGGATTTGTTAGGATGTATTGGGAAGAGTTCGGTTATGACGTCATGACGGTTTTTGGTCATTATGTAATGTAATGGAAGGGTTTCAGCTCAGTTCAGTCAGTTTAACAGGAAGAGTTTTAGTTATGACAATTTAACGGGAAGGGTTTTCTGTTATGACATAACAGTGGGAGGAGCTATTGTCATGATGTAAAGTATTGGAAGGGGTTTTGGTTATGATGTAACATCGTGTGAGGGGTATTGGTTATGATGTAATGCAATGGTAGGAGTTTCTATTACGACATAGCATCATGGAAGGAGTTTTGATGTAATCATGATATAGTGTATCAGGAACAGGTTCGGTTATGACATAACATAGTGAGAGAGATTTTTTAGGACATGATGCAGTGGGAGGGGTTTCGGTTATGACATAACCACCATGCGAGGGGTTTTAATC
>CM074950.1:25769084-25780633 GCA_037577455.1 Pangasius macronema
GATAGGGATAGGTGGAGAGTGATGATTCGCTGTGGAGACCCCTGAAGGGAAAAGCCGAAAGAAGAAGAAGATATGTATTTATAAATATTTCCACATCATTAGTTCAGCAAATATGTTGCTTCATTTTTATATGTAACGTTGTCTATGAACATTTGTGCAGCGTTCATTCGTGGAACGTTTAATTTTGTTTTTCAGGACATTCTGAGAGAGTTATATCTGCGCTGTTTCTGAAGGTTTGTGCTAAATTTGTTCAAGTGATGTTTAATTTAATTTTTTAGGATATTCTGATTACCTTGTATATGTAACTTTTTTGCAATTAGCATTTATTTTCTGTTTTGGAGTGTTTTCTTTTGTATTTGATTAATGTCAGTAATTAAATTGTTCAGGGGATGCTCAAAGCATTTCGTATATAAGGCTTATTAAGAAGTTCTGTGAACAGTTTGCTTAATTTTTAGCGTGTGCTGGGAGTCTCGTATGTAACATTTATGAACGGCATTATTTCGTCTAATGTTTATATTCCTTTTTAAGGATATTGTGAGAGTTTTATATTGAAAGTTTGGTCATTTTATATTTATCTTCTAATAACTTCATAAAGAAAATGTTATAAAAGTTATTTAATCACATTTTCGGTGCTGCATTACCATAATTTTTTGTTACTGTTAACGCTATCTCCTGGCCATCTCTGAACCTGTCAAATGCACTTTATGGCCAAAAGTATGTGGACACCTGACCATCTGCCATAAAGTCGGAAGCACACAACTGTATAGAGTGTGTCCACAAACTTTTGGCTGTACAGTTTACGTTACTGAACAGTATGATAAAGTTCTCGGAGAGCCCGACTGTGATGAGCCCGACCGTGATGAGCCCGACTGTGATGAGCCCGACTGTGATGAGCCCGACTGTGAAGCATTGATGTGAGTTCACATATGGAAAATTATGACTTATTGTTCTGAATGATTGACTTCGGCTCAAAATTAGTAAGGACTGAGTAAGTCCATCCGATCTGAATGTCATGGCTATGTTTCGCAAGATGTTAGCTTACAAAGATGGTGAAAAAGGGAATACACTGATAAGACTTAACTGGCCTCGTTAAAATATTTCCATCACAGCGCTCCGATCTGAATCAGTTACGACTGAATGATGAGATCCTTTGAACTCTTTTCTGACGTGATGCTGGGGTGGTGTATCCTGTGTGACTGGTCAACTGTTAGAAACTAGCTGTGTTCTGAGGAAATGCTTTCTTCAAAGACTTACAGTCTCTCTCTCACACACACACACACACACACACACACACACACACACACACACACACACACACACAAACACCTGCATTTCTGGGTAAAAGTGAAAGGTGACAAGAACATGTCATCATCCAGGCAAGCGTTGGAACAAAAAAGGCTTCTAGGGGACCTTCACTACTTTGTGAATCACTGTTGTGGTGTAATGAAGCAATGGAGCTGATGATTAAACATGCTGATGAAGGTTCCACGCTAGAACTCTAAGATTGTGCTTCTTCTAGACGCTAACTCACTGCAGCAAAGCAGCACAGCGACCGGCGACCACAGTTTCAGATTTAAATTCTACTCTTCTTTTTTCTCCTCCTACAGTAAACCAACTTCATCTCGTTGTTATCCCTTTGCTCAGAGTTTAGCTAGATAGAAATCAACAATTGAGTTTTTTGCTAGTAGATCGATGATTTATTTTTTATTATGGTACTTTCTCATTTATTTACACAAATGACACTAATAAAAGTCGACCTGTGTGCGATTAAAGTGTCACACGATCTCAAAGGACGCAGAGTTTGATAGATAAAATACCTAAACAACCAGCATCGTGAAGAACGAGTAGCTAGAGGCCAAGAGTAACGCTCAGCATGATGATGCTCCCACCACCATGCTTCAGAGCTGGGATGGTGGTCTCAGGGTGAAGAGCATTGCTGGATTTCCCTATGAAAAAGAGAAGAAATGAATATGGATCTATAACGCATGAGTGGAGTGATATGTTAAGCTTATACTTGCTCTGGAGAAGAGAAGGAGTCAAGTCCGATTTAGTTAAAACACTATAATATGTAGAGAAGTTCAAGAGGAGTGAATACTTATGGAAGGTCCTGTATATCTATCTTAGCCATGGCATGTAACTGTCCGAGGCTTAAGGAACTCTGTCATTGGGCACAAATATGGCACCACACACAGATCCACAATCCCACAAACACACACACACACACACACACACACACCCACCATCCCCCAGGGCACAGAGGGCACAGTTGGGTGACGCAGGCCGGGATTTTTATGACAAAATATTGATCTTCTCACTGGAGCGCGCCGCAAAAACTCGGCCCAGACAGACAGCAAAAATAACTGTAACCATATAACAGTTTCCTGCCGGTGGGGAATAGATCTCCAGCATGGATCTAACCCACGTGGGGGTTATTTCTGGAGGCCCAGAGCGTGTTCAAGCCCCAGAGCTCTTAACATCTCTCGAGTAAGAAGAAGAATCATGTCTCATGATATGTCCCCGGTCAAAAACGACCAGATTTAGAATTGTGCTAAAAAGTGAAACGATAATAAAAATAATCCACTTTCCAGCATTGCAGATTTCAAGTGTACACCCTATTCACTAAGTAGTGCACTAGAATGATCTGAATTCTTGATTCTGATTGGTCAGAAGGTGTTGATTAATTTTCTATAGCAGCAGCACTGACAGTAGCGCAGCTGAAAATCACAAGCAAGAGGAATGAGAGGGAACGACTTTATAGCTGCTGTAACGTAAGTGAGAACACGAATTAGCTTGTTTTGCAGATGTTCCACAACATTAATGATGTGTGATGTATGATGTGTCATTCATTAATAAAATAAGAATTGTAATTGTTGGCAAAATCGCTGTGGTATAAGAGGAATAAAACACTCTGGGACATGCTGTTACAGGAAAATAATCAACGTCAGGTGGTAACAGTAACGCTGCCATTTTGAACACAAGGTTAAATAACAACATGATGTGACAGATGACGTGTGTCACGTTACCTCAAACCTCAACAGAAAGAGAAAAAGCACTTGGTGTTGCGCTGTTTTAGGTCCCGTAGTTGATTATTTTCTTGTAACAGTGCATGAAGTAACTGAAGTGGTTTATTCCTCTTATATCACAGCAAAAATATACAAACGTAGCCAGCTACTAATCATATAGCTGCTGCTGGAGAGCAACATTAGCTGAACTAACTAATTAGCATTAGCATTAGCACGATGTTGTGTTTATATAGCTTAGCTAATGCTGCTAAACCAGTGAATAAACACTCCGTAAAATAAGACACTTTTTGAGTTGTGTCCTGCCTGAGTGTTTTACACACAGAAGAGGAGCGGATGCTAACACTGATCCTAACACTATCAGAATCATCTACATCTCTGTCTCTGTCTCTCTCTCTCTCTCTCTCTCTCTTTCCCACACACACACACACACACACACACACACACCCTGTACAAACAGACGGGGTTAACTAATTGCGTCTCAGGGACAACCCAGTGTATTTTTGTGTGCTTAAAAGCTTTTACACTGATTGTTTACATGTGAGTCCTCTCCCTTGCCATATGGTGTGTTTCGCTTTTAATTATCATAATACCAAAGTCTTTGTCTTGGCAAGTGCATTTAAGTAATAACATTTTTTTTCCCTTCTCACTGCAATGTTAGGAATATTTTATTTGCACACAGATCCATTCAATTAAACCGGACGTCTGTTAAATAGCTGTCGGAAATACTAAGCCCTATTCGGACGGGATTAGGTTTCCGTGTGGAGGTGGGTAATGTAATTATTACAGGAGCATCTCTCGGATTTTAGTCACATCCAAATCCGTCACACTGGACATCTGTACGGTCTGTGAGTGCATCTTAACACAAACTTTGTATTGTATTGTTTTGAGCTTTATTATAAATGCCTGTTGTAGGGGGCGTGGCCATGCAAGATGCACTTGATTAGTATTAGTAGGTCACATGACCAGGGCATGTGTATAAGCTGTACCCGTGCTAGGAACTTAAAGACTTCTGTAAGCGTTGCTTCTCCTATAAAATGTCCTATAAAACATCTAACGTGTGTATTGTGCTGTTCAGTTTTAAACTAGAAGGTGATTTCGTTTTGGTTTTGGCAGGAGACGACAGAACAGAGCGAGCGCTCCCTGGAGTGTCTTTATACTAAACCTCTTTTCCTACAAGATTCCTTGAAGTTCTCCTCAGAAGTTGGCGTGTAAAGGTTCGGAAGTGGTGACTACAATGATGTTTTGGTCAAAAAAACGTGCAAAATGACCACCGTCACGTTCTTCACTGGCAGCCTTCACTGACACGCCCCCAACTCAGCGAGATACGAGTTCCCAAGTTGTATTTACGACATTGTGATGCTGCTTAAATGCGCTTACCTCGTAATTATTTGAAGGCAGCATAAGATCTTTACCATCATGTCAACTTGAGTATTGGCTGATTTTAAAACGTGTCAAAGAAGCGACGCTATACACGCTATCATACGTACATTATAATCATGTGATGTAATGCTCAAGCACTCCTCAAACCCTACAACCAGCTCTTATAATCAAGGTCAAAGCAATCAGTTTGGATTAAAACGAGGTGTGTGTGCGTGTGTGTGTGTGTGTGTGTGTGTGTGTGTGTGTGTGTAGCAAGTAGGGAATAGTGCTCTGAACAGTACTCCCAGTAGTACACTTGTGTCATGTTGGACAACAAAAGAAAGAAAGGGAAATAAAATGAACAGATAGTGATGAAAGAAAAGACCCAGTGCGTCTCTGTCTAACAGGATCTGTCTTTATTTTCCTCAAGAACAATCTGGGTCTCGGCTGAGAGGAGGAGGAATTACAGTTAGAATGCTGGAGGGACAGAGCAGTCAGCTGTATCATAACACACTTACACAGACTGACACACACACACACACACACACACACAGATCGAGATCTCTGTACAGGGTTCGCTCTGACCTTGTGAGCGAGAACGAGAGGAACAAGCCATGGAAAGAGGAACTGATAGAGCTTTGAAGTCTCCTTTGACTGTTTTTTCTCTCTGAGCATTTTTCTCTTTCTTCTGCCTACAATCTCGTCTCTGTTCATCCTTATCGTGGCGTACCCTTCACGTAGCACTGATGATATTTAAAGGTGCAGTCAGTAACACTCCAAAAAAGCCCTACGTTGTTGAAATACTCCGACAACTCGCATAAACTCCGCCCTCTTCCAAATTGAATAATCTCCACTCATTTATTCTCCACCATATGATGGTTAGGAACATAAATCGTGTGCAGGAAGACATACTGTAGAGCAAGACACACACCCCAGGGGCGGGACATATATGCTTTAGAGACCATTTAATTGGACGAACTGAAGACTAGTGCAGGATGACTCATCAAAAAACAAATAATCATTTTCCTAGAAGTGACGAAATTTGAAATCTATCAAAATTATTGTATTCAGGGTCACATTAAGTTCACATATTTGAACACTAGATATAAGCTACTACACTATATATAATATATAATATATCTCAGCAGGCAGGCAGAATGACTGACAGGTGAGGGGCGACACCTCCTCGTCCTGATTGGCTGATTATAGAGCGCCACAAGGACCAGAGGTTCTTCTCTAAGGTTCTGAGAAAGTTAGAGTGTATAAATAACGTTTATGAAATATTTAAAAACATCTGCTATGCTTGTTTGCTTAGTAATGTTCCCACTAATGTTCCCAAAGTGCTGCAACAATGATGTACGAACGTTTATAGATGAACTTTGGCAAACAAGTTGGAACAGTTTTTGAAAATGTTCTGCTAATCTAAACTTGTTAGTTTGGTGGATTAAAAATCACAGACCGCACCTTTAAAAACCAGGATTTTCTTCCTTTTCTTCTTCTCGCAAAGCCTGAGAACTCTTAGCTAAGCCCCATAATACCTTGCTTTGTTAAAAAAAAAAGAGGTTGAGGGCACTGATGGATTATGGGACATCTAGAGCACCAATAACAATAAGGCCTATTGTAAAGCATCGCGTGATATAGTAGCTAACTGTAAATTAATACGAGGCTAATTTACTGCTGTGGAACCACTTACCGGGAAATGGCGGAGAACTAAAGGAATAGACGCAATGCAGAGATGAAACAGTGTGTGTGTGTGTGTGTGTGTGTGTGTGTGTGTGTGTGTGTTAAAGATTACAGGTTACAGATTACAACTTTTAGGTTTCATGATCTTGGCCCAGGACCAGGAAAAGACGCTATCATTAGCATTGAGTCTCACTAGACCGTGTGTTTGTCTCTTTAAGATTATCTGTGATAGCACAGTACTGGAAAGGTAACACACACACACACACACACACACACACACACACACACACACACACACACGCTAGAGCACTGCCAGTTTTCAGGATAATAGCCTCGACGCTCTGTGTGAAGTCAAGTCGCTGCTGCCAGAACAAGCCTTTACACACAGCACACACAATAGAAAATGCTCTCTCTCTCTCTCTCTCTCTCTCTCTCTCTCTCTCTCTGTTTCTGCTTCTACGCTCTCTCACTCTCTCTCTTTCTCTCTCTCTCACACACACACACACACACACACACTACAATCCAGCATTATCGTGCGGTTAATTCTGCAGTACTTCTTTGATCCCTTTTGTTTGCATAGCGATTAGCGGGAGCTTTTTTTTTTTTTTTTTTCCTTTAGCAAGATTTATTTATTTATTGATTTATATATATATATTTTTTTTTTCTAAAGAAAGATCACTGTGGATTAACCTGAGATTAAACACTTGTTTTTTTGGTGAAACTAATCTTTCTTTTCTTCAATAAATATGATAAAAAATGATATTATATTTAGCTAAACTAGCCTTTAAGCTCCTTAAATGCTACATTTAACTTAAACACATTTTTTTCTATTTTAAACAGACTTTCTGAATGACTCTCTATAAATCTGATTGAGGGACTGTTACGATTATGGGACGACCTGAAGCACGGATACGTTTAGCCTGAGGTCCAGCTAGCAGGCTTCGTTAACTAGCGTGTTTTCAAGCTAACTTAGCCAAACAACGATGTAGTTGCTACAGTAATGTTATATTTGCTAAGGTTTGGTTGTGCTAAATAAATTATTGGGAAGTTAATGCTACCTGCTGACTCTGTGCAGAGGGATTTAGCCCTCGCTTCATGTCTGCCTAAAGAGAGTGCTGCAGCGGCGCTTTAGTCCTGTAGTCATGTATTGTACAGCTCATACAGCTCTCTCATCTCCTCATCTGGACACTCTGCTCAAACAGATCAGCTTCCAGAGCATCAATTTTCCTACTAATACCATCAACATAAATTGCGCTCGTCATCGCGTAGATTGCTAACTAGCCGAGTCGAATCATGACTCCACTTTGCATAGCTGTGCTGCATTTAGGGACTTTGAGTCCAGAATTTTTGAGTCCACAACTATTCCTACGCTGGATTTTTCATTACCGTGCCCATGTATGTGTGCAGACTCAGCTGTGAACGTGAGCGTGAACATGCTCAGTGTGTAATTCAGGGCGTGGCAGGCATCTTCGCTGTTCACTGGCTGGAGCTGCTAAACTGCTGCGATAGCAGCGGCAGGTTTAAGTGTGTGTGTGTGTGGGTGTGTGTGTGACAGTTGAGGATATTATAGGATATACATAGGAGGCTGCGTATGTGAGCTGGCCCTGCCTGCCTCTAAACTTTGTTGATCAAATATGACAAAGCTGGAACAAAATTAAGGCCCAAAGAATAAACATCATGCTTATTCTCGCTCTGTGGATCTTCAGCCTGAGAATTCCAGGTGCATCTGCATGTTAAAGAGATGCTGATGGACTGTCTGAGTCCTTCACGCTGCTTGGTTACGTGTCTGCAAATAACAAGACATGCACGAGGGCTAGCAGGAAAAAAACAAGGGTGTGAGGGGTGTGAGGGGCGCTGAGAGCATTTAAACCATTTTCTGTTCTCTCCCGGAAAAGTGAGGAGAGGACGGAGGATTGTGCATTGTCTGCAGTACGTTGGTTAATTTCTGAGCTACGATAAACAGGGCCTGGGGGCAGCAGGCTGAAGATCCGCGTCGCTAAGTGACATAAACAAACGTGTGTTGAAGATGAGCCATATTTTGTCCTCGGATTTGCGTTAGCATGTAACAAAACACTTCATTTTTCCTGTAACAGCACATCCTGAAGTGCTTTATTCCTTTCGTCATTTATTAAACAATGACATGTCACTTTTTAGCCGTTTATAGTTGCATTTAATGATGTGGATCATCTGGGAAACGAATTAGTTCCTGTTCTCACTTACTTTATAGCAGCTATAAACATATAAATCGTTCCCTCATGAGCCTCTACTTTTTTATCCTCTTACTTATTTTAAGTTAATAAGAGAAAAAAAAAAAAACACTAAAATGTAAAACTCCTCTGTACTAAAATCTTTACCTCTGACACTGGAGACTCCTTCTGTAAACGCAAATAAACATCTCCTTACAGAAAACTTTTTAACGATTACGCATTTTTAAATCCGTAGCATCCGCCTGTGAATGAGCTGTTACTATAGAAACGAGCGCATTCATATAAACCAGTGATTTGCAAATGCACTACTGTCAGAGCTTCTGCTGCTATAGAAAATCGATCATCACTGCCTGACCAATCAGATTCGAGAATTCAGCAGTACGATGGTATATGATAAGGCTATCAGTGTGAAATGTACCATCCTGGGATTTCCCTGAAACGCCTCACATTTCATGTTCGACTCAAACCGAATGCCACCGATCAAATCGAGTGAGACCTTACAAGCCTCCATTTTGGCTATTCTGGGTCACGAACATTCATAACGCAACGTAATGATTCATACCACAGAAAACGATAAAATGTCAAACTAGACCATTTCATATAATAGGCTCCGCTAAACGTTCAGCACCACAAAGCGCTTTTATGGCCTGTAGGACGCCATATTTTCCCATGTTTCTTTTTTTTTTCTGTCTTTTGTAAATCTGTTTTATTGAGCGCTTGCGATCCTTTCAGGGTTTGAGGCTAGTAACCGGGAACAGATGTAAATTTCAGTGGGAACTAAGTGATCATTTGTTGTGGTTTTGCTGCTGGAGTTTCTCTTCTAATTGCTGAATCGCAGAGCTCAGCGTGGGCACGCAGACCAGAATGGAGGCGAGCGAAACATCAGAGCAAGACTGCTCCTGTTAAAAACGAAAAAAAAAAAAAAAAAGTCCCTTTAAGCTAAGACAATGAATTAGCCTAGCATAGCTCCAAGGACCTGAATTGGATATGATGAAAAGAATTTATTTTTAAAAACCATCGACCAAACCAAATGGTTTGACACGGTTACCATGGTAACAAATTAGTCATAGCGCATATCTCTGTGGTCATTATGCGTCGTCATCACGAGCAAACATTATTATCACGGCTTAATGAGATAAAGTGCTGCACTTTCAGCGTTTTGGCTCGCAGCTATTGGACGTGAGGGCGGCGTGGTGCTAATGCTACTCAGAATTGTGCACTGCGTCATTTATTTCCTAGTGATAAAACTGTTAGCACTGGCTAATAGCACAGCCACTTGCTGCCAAACCCTCATTCTGCCTGAAAGCCATCGCTGTTCCTTGGCCATTTCCTTTCTTTCCAGCAGCATAGAAACGGCTCTACAGTGGCTCGTAGGGATAATGTCGGCCAGCTAATGCTAATGTGTAGCAATTTGAGGTTGAGTGACCCGAGAAGCTCAGGTGGACGACAACATGCTTTACGGTGTGGTCTGAGAGTCCTTATATACTGTGCTCGCTAATCGTAAAAAGGTGTGTGTAATCAGTAAGATGGAGAACTTGAACGTCACAGTCTCTGTTGGTGCTGGGTGTTGTAGTCCGTAGCGAACACATTTGTAGGCCACGTTGTACTCTGAGTGGTGTAGTCGGATGCCATTTCCGGCTTTCACATGACAGATAAGTGATACAACTAACGTTTGTGCGTATAAACAGAACCTTCGGCTTAGCTATTTGACAATAATGCTGAAAAAATATGTGAGATATTGTCACAAAGCAGCTTTACAGGAACCCGGATGTAGATTTGGATCCTTAATGAGTGCTCCAGAGATGACAGGAAGTTTTTCTGATTCAAGAAGAAATCTTGACTCGACCTGGAACCCGTCGTCTCCTTGGGTTGTGTGAATATTTGCATGAGGAAAGTTCCGGGTATTCAGAGTCGGTTTGCGCAGAGCCCTGCAGTAAAGTGTTTCCTTGTTTAATATTAGAGTCCAGTGTCATTCAACAGTATATTTGTTGCATAAATCTCAGCGTGACGTATTGTGGCTACATCAAACTGTCATTTTGTCGTAATACTCCTCCTCACTCGATTTTAGCGATGTCGCAGAAGTGCTCAATTTCAAGGTCTGAACTGTTCGTAACTGTTACACGTCTCTGTTTTTTTCTCCTCCCCGTGTGCATGACTCTTGTGTTAGTTTGTAGTTAAGGTCTGAACACTGATATGGACAATTTCGCAAACTCACCACACACGTATGTGAATACAGCCCAGTATGAACGAGAGTCCTGGGATGAGCAACACGGCCGTGTTTATGATCACAGCAGCAGCTTTTAGGTACAAATCTACAGAATCCACGTGAGATTAAACACTGAAGCAAGACCGAGACTTGGCTATAAAGTGTTTTTGGGGTTGTGTTTGTTCTATTGTTCTTTCAAGGTTTTAACATCCGTTCCTTTGGCAGATCGTTGTGCCTTTTAATGCTTTAACACTCTTAAACACCAGCGATGTGTTTACTCAACTGTTTTCTCTGTACATCCTCTGTTGTTCTGCCACACACACACACACACACACACACACACACACGATTCAGTGAGAAATGAACGAGTCTCTCATCGAGAGGCAGCGAGGCACACGCTTTCCCTAACCTCAGTCACTTACATTACAACAGGAGGCAATTTCCCGCTAAATGTCATTACAATGTTTTTTTGCTCGAGTATTCTGGCAAAGTGGCATCATTAATTGTGTTTGGTTTTGGGCAGATAATTTCCCTCAGTTAAGCAGCCTGTAAAAACACATCGCTGCGAGTGTAATTACAGTCACAGGCAGTGGCGCAGAAGCATATTTATCTCTCGCTCAAATGATATTACGAGGCCGCTGAGAGCTGCGCGTCGTGCAGAATCCGGCTCACGTTAAAGAGACGTGTGTACGCCACTGAGTCTGTGAGCGCGACGTGACGACCGAACTGCCGAACTGCTCGGTAGCGGTGACATCATTCACTCTCAGAAGAACCCAGCACAGGTCATTGAGGTAACATAAAAAAAAAAAAAGCTAAAAGCATTTCAACATGTACATGTGTAGCACGTGTGGCATCACAATATGCGTGAAGACACATCAGAATAAATGAATTGTGTGGAAATAAAACACAAGATTCACTAAGGGTTCTCTTAAAGGTTCCAGGTAGAACCCTGCAACATAGTGTTTCCCTATCAGCCATTATTTCTATGTATAATACTTATAAAAACAACCTGAATTCCTGGTTAAAAAATGCTCTAAATAAGAACTTTTTAATTATTTTTTTTATTTGGAA
>CM074950.1:25790508-25803008 GCA_037577455.1 Pangasius macronema
TCCACTCCAACCTTCACACACCATGTCTTCATGGAGCTCGCTTTGTGCACAGGAGCATCGTCATGCTGGAACAGGTTCAAGTCTCTTAGCTCCAGTGAAGAGAAACTGTAACGCTACAGCACACAGAGACGCTCTGTATAATTGTGTGGTTTAAAATTTGTGGTAACAGTTTGGTGAAGAGTCACATACGGGTGTAACAGGGGTGCACATACTTTTGGCCATATAGTGTATCGGTGATAATAGCTAAAAGGCAATAAACTGTGCATTTACTAAAAAAAAGTAAAAAAAAAAAAAGTAACTATAAGTGCTATACACCCTTTAGTGTTAAATTTATTCCAGCTAGTTGTTTGTTTATTTATTTGTTTGTTTGTTTGTTTGTTTGTAATTGTTATGAATATAAATAGCTCAAACTACAGATGTGCTGATACCAAAACCTTGAATATCAGCCGAAACCCGTCCTGTACTGATTTCTTTTAAAAGTACGAAGCTTTTTTTTTTCACAGTTAAACTCTCACACTGTGAAAAAAAATCACTTAAATTTAAAAATAATCAACATAATAAAGTATAAAGTCTAAAAATAATAAAATCAATCCTAACAGTCAGGTTTCTTTATTTTCTGATATCCAATCTGCCATTTTAGTTTTATTTATTAATATAAATGAAATGTGTTAAATGTAGATAATTTTATAATATCATCTAATTCAGATTTTTATTCAAATTTATTAATTTTATTTATTTATTTTTATAAAGGAGACTTTTTTATTTTGAATAAAAAAAAATTATTGAAGGTTTACCCCATGACTCTTTAGGATTGGTGATGCTGGAAAAGTATTGCAGTGTGTTTGGAATCAATCAATCAATCAATCAATCAATCAATCAATCAATCAATCAATCAATCAATCAATCAATCAATCAATCAATCACTCCATCCACCATTCAGTAACACTGTACAGTATTAAGGCAGACTCCTGCGGCTGCATGGTCAGAGTTAAATCACTAAAAGCCTTTAAACTGCGGTTTTCTTGTGATCACGTGATCACGTGAGTCAGATCCTGATTATGATCCGCCTTTAAAATTTTTGGGGCTGAATATCTGAAAGTGGTTTAGACGTAAAAGTCGGAGGGCTGAGCAGAAATCTCCTGGCTGTGTGCTGCTGTGAGATAGGGATGACGCTGACGGAGATGCTCGGGCCATTAAGTTAGCCGTTATTAAAAATAGATATGTTTGTACAGGAAGCATTAAGTGTGGGCTGTAAGTAAGGTGCACTTAGGCCTCTGCTCCTTCTCCCTGCCCTCATACGCCTTTGCTCTGGCCTCGCTGCCGCTCACGTCCGTCTGAGACGCTGCGTTACACACACCGAGGGACGGCCAGGGGTTTAATGTGGGAACAACAGGGAAAGAAAAATAATAAGAGTTCAATAATGGGAATGTTTCAGGAGATTAGCTACTCGCTGTCTTATTACAGATATCAGAAATATGGATCAGAATAGCAGGAATAATGCAATAAATAAATAAATAAATAAATAAATAAGAATACATAAACAATAAATTAAATAAGAATTAATTCAATAATTAAAAAATATTAATCCATAGGTTCATATCATAATAATAATAATAATAATAATAATAATAATTATTATTATTATTATTATTATTATTATTATTGTTGTTGTTATATATAAGAATTATGAGAGCTAGGTCGGGTTAAACAGCTGGGTTTTAAACCTGGATTAAAAAAAGACATGGAATTGAAGACTCAGCTCAGTAGATAAGTCACAGCCATATTTAACGCTAAATGCTGCTTATTTCTGTACTGTACTGTGCTGAAACGGGACGGAGAGACGGGACGAAACCTAAGCAGAGCACTTTGCTGGCAGTGGGCTCGTTCGTCAAGCTAACGAGGAGGACGAGCCACGAGTCTGAAGGTGAAACGAGGGGAAGGAGAAAGGCGTGGCACCTAAACTTGCATAAAAATAACTCAGCTAAAATACAGTGTGCTGATATGCAGCAGATCATCATTCAATACACCGGTTCATTCACTGTATACACAGGCTTTCAGTACATTCAGGTATGACCAGACCTAACAGAAAGACCATTTCAGATTAATATCCAGTGACTGTGTTTGGAAGGAGTCTCCAGTGTCAGTGTTTTTTTGTCATTAATTTCACGAGAGAGAAAAACACAGAGGCACTTTTGCTATAGCTGCTATAATGTAAGTGAGAACTTATTTCACGGACATTCAACACCATCAGCTGGTTTCTCCTGAACTAATGGAGGAATTTCACAAAGCAACGAGGGGTGAATACTGACGCAAGAACTATATATATATATAATTTTGCAAAATACATAAATCTTTCCTTCCACTTCAATATTATGAAATAAAGCCAGTGGACTTCTTATGAGCTAGGATCCTTGGAGGACTGGTGGTCAGGCCTCGGCGCTCTCACCACCACGGCCTGGGTTCGATTCCCAGCAAGGGAACCGCACGCAACAGCGCACTCCCAGCGTCGGTCCCAAGCCCAGAGAAAATTACGTCAGGAAGAACATCCAGTGTAAAAACTGTGCCACATCAAACATGCAGACCAACGAACACGAGCAGCCGAAAGAAGAACAACAACTCCATGTTAGTTTCAGGTCCTAACACTACGAAATGTGGAAACGTTCAAGGGGGGTTAATACTTATGCACGGAACTGTACTGTAATTATGTTAGGACTGATAGAGAAAAAAAAATGTCGTCTGATTGGTTCTGTCAAAAAAAAAATTATAAACTGATTAAAGCACAATTTATTATTTTTTTTTATAAGAAAAGGCCAGTTGCTGTGGTGTAAGAGGAATAAAACACTCCCAGACATGCTGTTACAGGAAAATAATCAACAGGGTGGTAACATAGTGTTTTAGTCCTTACTAATATCACACATTATATTATTCAAATATTCTACACTACATACTGAATACACACTAATGGAAGAGTTTTAAAAAAAATAAATAAAACTCTTCGATTTAACTAGACAACAATAAAAATATAAATAGTTTGAAAACCTTTAAAAATTACTGCGTGCTTGCATAAAAAGTTACGCATGAATGCAGCATGCAAGCGCAAAACACACACACACACACACACGGTGTGTGTGTGTGTGTGTGTGTGTGTGTGCTCGTGTGGAGCGACGGTAAAGACGACTCAGACTAGAAGGCCCGGCCTGAGAAGGCCAGTGCTGAGATGCCTGCCACGTGGACATAATTAGCAAAGTGGAATTAAGCCCGCACGCTGTCGGCTAAATATAGCACAGTTTGATAACTTGGATGTTTCAAACGGATCCCTCTGCTGCGTTCGGAAGCTCACGGAGAGAGAGAACGGATAAATCCATTACAATGTTATATGACCCCTGTTTCAAAGCAGAGAGAAAATGTGGTGCAGGCGACGAAGAACAAAGAATCATACATTACTGTAAAAAAAAAATAAATAAATGAAAAACAAAGGAATGCGATTCAGCCGAGTGAAAGTGCAGCTATTCACACTTGCCTACATCCAAGTAAATCAGCATAAAGTAAGGGTCTATTAATTTATTAGTCAACCAATAAATCTCTTTCTGTTAAAGGACAAAATAAAGATGGCGTATGCTTAATAATCTGATAAGCAGGGAATAAACCACGCGGTGTCAGGCTGTTATAGGAAAATAATCAACAGCCAGGAGCTGTGATGAAGCGGAGTTCCTGTTACCAAGCCGGAGTTGATTATTTTCCTGAGGTGTTTTCTTATTTCTTCCTCTTATACAACAGAAGATGTCCAGAAGATGTCGGAAAACTCAAAGCTACAGCTTCACCTCTGACTGCTACAAAGCGCTGACACTGGAGACTCCTTCCATAAATGAACACATAACATAAACACATTTCTCCTCAACATCCGTTTATACGCAGCGTACGCCGTACTAGTCCCTGTGAATGAGCTGTTACTATAGAAACGATAACGTATTAGTGCTGTAAAAATAAATACGACTATATTCAAGATAATACAGTAAAATATTTATTCTGTTATCTCCTCAGTAGCTACTGCACAAATTCACTGGCCGTGTTATTTATTTATTTACAGTAAATATATTTAAAGATCAAACCTACCCTTTTGCACAGTGCTACTATTCGCACTTCTGGCAGATGCATTTAAAGTCGTATATATTTTTTTGCTGTGTATTGAAGTGATTCTGTGAGTGTTACAGTGAAGCAAGCAAGCGGCTAACACCGCACAAACACACAAAGCTGACACTAAACCGGCTTCCCGAGCGCATTGCACTCTGCATCACACTTTCTGTCTCTCTCTACATGGATATCTATATTTTTAACCTTAAAGCCGGGCCACGCTGTCTTCACCCCGCACGGCTATATTTATCCCTCACGCCTCCATCTCCAGTTTCCTTCGCCTAAAAGCAGGTGGAAGATGGAGGAAGGGGTGAGGTGAGAGCAGAGCTCACTTCCTGCTGGGTCACACTGTCCCGGGACATGGAGAGGAGAGGAGGCCATCCATAAACATCACTGACACGCGTCGATGGTAGTGATATGAGCCGATTGGGTCCTCGGCTCACGGTAATTTGAGGACTCAAACAAAGAGCTGGGAGTTTAGCATCCATCCTTCCATTCTGATCAGATTTTCTGCTTGCTAATTCTCTGGAAGACTCGCAGTGATGCTAACTAGCGAGCCCCGGTTTGTCAGCATGCAATATTTTTCTTCCTCATCCGGTGATCTTATAAATCTGCTGGGGGCAGTCGTGGCCTAATGGTCTGAGAGTCGGACTTGTAACCTGAAGGTGAACCTGAAGGTGGTGGGTTCNAACTGCTCCCCGGGCGCCACAGCTAAAATGGCTGCCCACTGCTCCGGGTGTGTGTTCACTACTGTGTGTGTGTGTGTACTTGGATGGGTTAAATGCAGAGCACAAATTCCCACTGACTGGTGGATTGCAAAGTCATTTTGCATGTATATATATATTTTTTTTTTAATCTTTGTTTTTACATCTTTTGGCTCTGCTCGATCCCAACACCAATCCCAGATGTCTTATTTGGAAATTTGAATCTCACAGTTATCTCAGCTTTGGTACTTCACCATAAACTACACTAGCGAGATTAATCTTCTCATTCCAAAAGATCAAGTCATACACAAATGCGCATGAATCCATGGATCTGGTGCAGTATAGTGCTGAAAATTACAGACTTTCCTGAAGTGAAAGGCACATCTCCCAACCAGAGGTAAAATTCCAGTATTTCAGAGTCACCTAACAGTGAAAAAGGTTGAAAGATTTCACATCTACAGATTTCATTTTAACTGCACTGACACACTGTAAAGACAGCAAACGAGCTTGATTATCCACATCATCCACATCAGTCTCTGTCTCACCACCCGAGGGTAAAATTCACTCACGGTGTATAAACACGGGCCTCATCGCCGCCTCTTCACTCCGCTGATCTCTGTTCACGCTAACCTCAGTGGAGAAATAATCACTGAGTCACTCACTCATTCACTTCTGGTTCTGTTGGCTTTTTATTAAAGTCCTTCTGAACATGTGAAATCTCCGCCGTCTGTACGCAGTGTGTAAGCGCTCTTCTCTGTTTTGATGATGATGTGATGGCACAGGAGCACGGCGGCCATTTCGACAGCCGCTATCTGATCACAGATTGAATTGAGCATAATGTCTTATAGTTATGCTCTCTCTCTATATATATATATATATACTCATTTGTTTCTTGGTGCTAAATGAACACACACACACACACACACACACACACACACACACACACACACACACACACACACACACAGACAGCTCTTTTCAACTGGATGATTCAGTCTGGGAAAATTACCCATAATCCTTCACGTTGTCTCCATTTCCATATATTTTTCTGGGAAGATATGAACATGTGGTGCTCTAAGAAATGTGCTACTTTTCCACACTAACCTATCCCATCATGCACCACAGGACAGAAAGGGGAGGGGCTTATAGCTTATAGGCAAACAGCGCGTAACAGAACTGATGACAAACCAAAAGCTTGTCTCCATCTCAAAACGAGAATATTTTACACTCAGGATGAAAAAAAGTTCAAACTCGGAGCCCTTAAAGTTTCTAAGCGTGACTTTAAAACAGAGCTAGCAACCTTTAACTGCTCAAAGAACCTTTTTTTTTTTTTTTTGTAGTCATAGTACGCACTTTGAAGTAATATGTCACTGTATATGATTTGAAGCACAGCCTAAAGACACAGGAGACACAGTGTAGATTTTTCCCAGTAAATCATCATGGACTCCATTTTGCCTCACTGTGATTACGTCCCATGTTTGTAACGGATCCTGATATCGTGTCCAGCGAACCTTTCTGCCATATAACAAACCCTGTACTGTCAACTATGAACCCTTTAGTGATCTGGGAAACTTCCACACGGCATCCGGTTGAGATCGATGAAGAACTCGAGTGATGTAGCTGAGGTCGAATAAAGTTACGCTCTGTGAATTGTGACTTTTCGTTATGTTCTGTGAATGAATGATTACTTTTAGGTTAGCGGTACAGGAGCAGTAAACAGACACAGATACTCATAGTGGCATTGCATTTACTCTCCTAACTGTTCATTTACGAGGCAGCACTGTTGCAGAATGCAGAAGTGGCTAACGTGTGAGGACGGTTATAACGCCGGGAAGTCGTGAAGGTTCGAAGTCGTGCCTGTATCAGCGATTTCCACTAACCAACGAGCAAAATAAACCAACAACAAAACAAAAAAAGGAGTCAACTGCCAGTCACACTTCAGCATTGTCCTCTCTCCTCTGAGCCAGTGTCACGGCCACAAGTCCCCTGTGTGTGTGTGTGTGTGTGTGTGTGTGTGTGCGTGTGTGTGTGTGATGCCGGGATGCTGCAGTTTTCTCTCCGTCTCAGCACTTTCTGTGTCCTTCTGTCCACCTACAGCCTCTGGTGTGTGAGCTATGGCCTCACGTAGGACGAGGGAGCCCTGGGGCCGCTCATCCCTCCCACACACACTCACACACACACACACACACACACACACACACACACACACACACACACACACTGCCAAACAAGAAGTATTTAATTGGCTACGGGCCGCTAATAAGACGTTAGTAAACAGAAACATCTTATTCTGAAATATTTCAAACTATTTACGTTAAAGCATTTAGCTCATTTTTTTTTGTATTTTTAATTAACATTTTATTTAATTATAAATTATAAAACTATGATAAGAAGCATCAACCTATTCCTAAATCTTTTTACTTATTTGATAATATTTATAATGTTATAATATTATAATAACATTTATATGATGATAAACAGATCATTTTTGCTGCTGTTTTTGGAGTTTATAAATCTCAGATCGAGTTAAATTAAGTTTATTTCCTTTCAGCATTCATTTTAAAAGAGAATTAAAATTAGCTGTCAATAATTCAAATTCTAATATTATAGTAATATATTCAGATTATATTAAGCATATTTCAGAAGTGTGTTGCTTCCAGAGTGTGTGAATTTAAATCATTTGTACTTTCTTTAAGCATTTAATCCTAGAAAGAAGTCATATTAGCAAATAGTTCGATTTATTATATTTCAGTAACAGCATTATAATAATGAGTTCTGTTACAGTAAGTATATGTTATCTATAATATTTATATTTTGCTGCTGTTTTCATACGCATTAACTCCTAGAAAGAAGCGAAAGGATTATAACGGGCTTCTTGCACTGTGCCGTTCTCCGGTTTCTGGTAGCGCAGTTTACCTTTGTCAGAACCGCTTGTCCTTCATAACGCACCCGAAATGAGACTCCGCTGTAAAGCATTCGAGCCTGAATATTTACAGACAGATATAGAAATATAACAAGCACTGCTGCGTCTCTGCCTGCACAGCTTCTCGGAAATTTAACAGCTTTAAGCTTCCACAGCTTCCCAGCTCAGAGTGATCTCGGGAGACGTTAGTTAGCCATCCTACGTCGTGACCATCTCAGCATTTCCTCCCGTGCAGAGGTCTGGAGCAGACATTTCACACCACTTCAGCTAGATCTGGAACGCACAACCACAGAGGAGCCCAGGAAAAAATAACAGTGCCATATATATGTATTTTTAACACAACAGACTGGCCCGTCCTCCGTTTATACGGCGCCATCTCTTTTATTTATTTCTTAATTTTATGGGTTTACACACACTCAGGAGCACGAGTACGAGACGGACATTCTTCTGAATTTGCACGATCATGAAAGCAAAGTTCTAGTGTAAATGCTCGTACGAACAATTTACGGATAAATACATTTGAATCTAGATTGATAAATAAGGTCCATTATTATTTTTATTAGTAGTAGTAGTAGTAGTATTAGTAGTAGTAGTAGTAGTATTAGTAGTAGTAGTAGTATTATTATTATTATTAGTAGTAGTAGTAGTAGTAGTAGTATTAGTAGTAGCAGTAGCAGTAGTAGTAGCAGTAGTAGTAGTAGTATTCATAGTAGTAGTAGTAGTAGTAATATTAGTAGTATTAGTAGTAGCAGTAGTATTAGTAGTATTAGTAGTAGTAGTAGTAGTATTAGTAGTAGTAGTAATAGTATTAGTAGTAGTAGTAGTAGTAGTAGTAGTAGTAGTAGTGGTAGTAGTAGTATTAGTATTAGCAGTAGTATTAGTAGTAGTAGTAGTAGTAGTAGTAGTAGTAGTAGTATTAGCAGTAGTAGTAGTAGTAGTAGTAGTAGTAGTAGTAGTAGTATTAGTAGTAGTATTAGCAGTAGTAGTAGTAGTAGTATTAGTAGTAGTAGTAGTAGTAGTAGTAGTAGTATTAGTAGTAGTAGTAGTAGTAGTATTAGTAGTAGCAGTAGTAGTAGTAGTAGTAGTAGTAGTAGTAGTATTAGTAGTAGTAGTAGTAGTAGTAGTAGTATTAGCAGTAGTAGTAGTAGTAGTAGTAGTAGTATTAGTAGTAGTAGTAGTAGTAGTAGTAGTAGTATTAGCAGTAGTAGTAGTAGTAGTAGTAGTAGTAGTATTAGCAGTAGTAGTAGTAGTAGTAGTAGTATTAGTAGTAGTAGTAGTAGTAGTAGTAGTAGTAGTAGTATTAGCAGTAGTAGTAGTAGTAGTATTAGCAGTAGTAGTAGTAGTAGTAGTAGAATTAGTAGTATTAGTAGTAGTATTATGACCTGATACCGATTGGCTAGCAATATGTAACATAACACGGTTAACAGGATTTATCCTTCTAGAATAAAAAAAAAACAACAGCCTGACATGATACCTTGTTAAAGACATGTAATAATCATAAATAATAATTTAATATATGTGTCTAGAAACTAGACATGAGCTGTATCCTGTTTCAAACACCCCTGTTAGCAACAACAGCACAAGCTACTTTGTGGGCTAATATTAGCTAGAGTCTTTGTTTCTGTTAATAGGTCATTCTTTCACTTCGTATGTCGTGTACTCGTGATGACGTGTACGGTTTGAGACTTTTCTCCAGTTTGCTAGAAATCGGTTTCGTAACATGGCTTTGCACATATTTGTAAAATATTAAAATTAAAAACGAGTGAGTGTAGTGAATGAGCTATGACAAAGATAATGTATGAAGTGTTTGTGTAATTATGCTATTATAATAATATATTTATATTATAATAAGTATTTTTATATCGTATGTAACATGTATGTATGAACATCCCATTACTATTCCTCATACAATAGCTGTAACAGCTGTGAAGCTAGTCAGCTAGTGATGCTAAGTAAATGTACAGTCTAATTTTACTCATGAGAGTGTTTTATCGATAATTTACCAAGACATCTGAGGGAAATGTTGATATTTCAGACACTTCTATATTGTTTTCACAGTCAATGCTTCTGTAGATAGGCTTAAACCTTACATGCTTGCAAGCTTATTCGCTAACCTTAGTCATTGTTTAGCTTATACTTGTCATTTGTCCAGTTTGATGCCAAGAACCTTCTTAAGTTTCGAACCAAGCTTTACTCTTAACCACGTCTCCATACGCTGCGTGCTAACAGTGCTTGCTATCGCTTGACTAAACGCGGCGGAGGCTATGCTAGTGCACGGTTAGCAGTGAGAGTTTCTGTCAGACAAAAAAAACACAAGAGAGAAGAAACAGCGGAGTCAGATGTACAGGCATATCCATCTTCAGATTTTTCCCACAGATCCGTCCTATCTATGCTCTTTTGCGCATAGAAGCACCCGAATAATGCCGGCTAATTCACACTGGCGCCTGGTGACTGACGAAATGATGCTGCTTTAAAAAGGAGAGAAAAAAAAGAGAGAAAACACTTCATTGGAAGCTGATTTGTCCCCATCACCTCGGATGACTCTGTCCCGCTTTTCTCCAGCGGGAATGACTGACGCTGGAAGGAAGCCAGTTCCCGATCCTGTACTCTATTTAAAGACAATACAGTGCTATAGGAAGGACGGGGTAATGTTAGCGTCTCATTTTTTAGCATCGAGACACTAACGTGAACGTCACCATGACCTGATTTAGTGACATTGACACTGGGGAAAATAGCAAGAATTAAAAAGTAATAATAATAATAATAAATAAATCAAATAAAAAACTACTAGATGTACATGTAAATGTCACATGTAGTCAATTCATTAGCTCGCTTGTGCAATAATTAGCAGCCATTTGTCTAACATATTTTATTGTATATATCTTTATATATAATCTTTGATATATAGATGATCTTACTGCATCATGTCTCAACACACTGGCTGAAGTAGGCTCCTCTTTGGCCTCGACTCTGTTCCAGCGTTTACAGCATACAGAATCAATCATGCTCGCTTGGAGTGCTGGCTAAAAGCCCTTTTCATGCTTCAACAGTATTAGCGCTAACAGCCTCAATCCCTCACTGAGCAGGAGAACTCAGATCCCGGGACAGAAATCTGACGAGAGCTCAGAGATGGTATCCACGCCGCCTCACAAACGCGCACCGGACCTCGAGGAAAGACGGAATCTCACCGTGACGGGTACCTGACTTTCAGAAATCCATCACCTCGTCCCCGAGAGCTCGGCCTGAGGGATTTCACACGGCAGGCTGCTCGTCAGGTTCAGGGTGAAAAATAAAAAAATATTAAACGCTCCACACTGAGCAGAGAGCCACCAGTACTGGGGAGTTCTTCATACAGTTCACAAATTATTATTATTATTATTATTATTATTATTATTATTATTATTATTATTATTATTATTAGCAGTAGTACTAATAGTATTTCTTTCTTTCTTTTTCTTCCTTCTATTTTTCTCCATAATATTTATGATTTTTATATAAATGTGATTAATAAAATATTTATTAATATTTTTGGAAATTACCTAAATCACTAAAGTAAAATCATTAATAATAATAATAATAATAATAATAATAATAATAATAATAATAATACAAATTAATTACTACATTACCATCCCTCTCTATCATATTCTCTTCCATGTCTTTATTTTATTTTATTTTATTTGTATTCAATAATAATAATAATAATAATAATAATAATAATAATAATAATAATACCAGTGCTTACAAATTGCTGCCCCTTCTCTTTTTTTTCCTCCCTTTATTTCTTCTTCTTCTCTTTTATTTATCTCTCTTCTTATTTTTAATTTTATGTCACACTCACTTTATTCCTCTGTTTTTTCTCCCTTCTTTGCTCTCTCTCTCTCTCTCTCTCTCTCTCTCTCTCTCTGTTCTTTCATCATTTCATTTTCAGATGAGAGCTTCTTACTCAGGATTATTAATATTTAGAAAAATTTGTCCTGACAGTAAATGAATTGAAAACAAAACCAACAAAGCCAAACGTTTTCCTTCAGGAAATGTGCAGCTGTGTTAAGATCGCTGTCAGCCTCCATCACAGGTTCTTTTTAAAAAGAAATGAAGAAAGCAGGAGAAGAAAAGAGGAGAGACGTTTGTGAGAGTTACCTCATTCTTCAGGGCGGGGCTTTGGGGGCGGGGTCACAGTCACAGGTGAAGGAACTTTCTGGAAGACCTGGTGCAGGAGACGGAGATCAGAGGAGAGGAAAACATCTGTGTTAGAAAAGTTCTCACGAAAGGTCAAAGGTCATAACAGGCTGGAATGCAGTCATACAAACTGATCAAAGAGAAGAAAGAAAGAAAATAGCAGACAGACAATTAAATAAATAAATAAATTTGTAAGCAAAGAAAGAAAGAAAGAAAGAAAGAAAGAAAGAAAGAAGTCAGCAAGCAACTAAGCAATAAATAACTAATAAACCAAATAAATAAATAAATAAATAAATAAATAAATAAATCAGTTTGTAAGGAATAAAAAACTCCCTTTATTGGGAACACACACTTCCTACATGGAGACATCGAGTCCTTACAATGAGATAAATAAATCTAACCAACCCCCTTCCCTCAAACACACACACACATGCATTCACACACACACACACACACACACACACACACACACACACACACACACACACGCACATCACCACAACCACCATGACCACCACAGGAAGCTCTCAACTTTACTTTTTCTCACATTGCTTTAATTTTCA
>CM074950.1:25805508-25822328 GCA_037577455.1 Pangasius macronema
TTAAAGAAGTGATTCTGATTAAGCCCAAATAAAGATCAGCTGTTTCTGTATGATTTTCTTGACATCTTCATGATTTCATCCAACCAAAGAGCTTACAGAGTGTGGACTGGATCTCAGTGTAGAAATGTACAGATCAGGTGAGGGGTGCAAAAGAATTTCCAAAGCATGGGATGTACCATGAAGGCCATCATCAGTACGTGGACAAAATGGAGTAGCACAGTGACATCACCAAGGACAGGACATCCCTCAAACATCAACAAAAGGAAAAGAAGAAAACTTAACAAAGAGGCTGTCAAGAGGCCTACAGCAAGCTGTAAGAACATCTAGCAAGTGCTGCTCACTCCCTGCACGTGACAACAATCTCTTTTATTCTTCACATGTCCCGTGGTAGAGAGGCTGACTAGACGGAAGCTCTTTCTCACATAACAAACCATCCAAGCTCAAATAAATTACCGCAGACCATGTGGCAAAATGTTTTATGGTCTGACGAGACCAAGGTAGAACTTACAGTAATGTTTGGCACAAAAGCAAGACAGCTTATCACCCATAAAACTCCATACACTCGGTGAAGCATGGTGGTGGCAGCATGATGCTATGGGGCTGCTTCTCCTCAGCTGGGACTGGGGCGCTAGTCAAGCTAGAAGGTATCATGGATAGCTCCAAATATCAATCTGTTGTGCCACAATATCTTCAGGTCTTTGTTAGACAGCTGAAGGTGAAATTTCATCTTCCAGCACGATAAAGCACAAAGGCAAGTCAACAAAGACACAGCTTAAAAAGAAAATGGAGAAGAAATCCTATTGGAAACCTGTAAAAATGACTTGATGAGGGCTGTGCACAGGAGATCCCCTGACAAACTGATAGATCTGGAGCATTTTTTAAGGAAGAGCGGAATAAAATTACTAAATGAAGTCATGCTAAGCCGGCAGACTCTCACCCAAAAATACTGAGGGCTGTAATACAAGCAAAAGGTTCTTTAATACAGTATTAGTTAAGGGGTGTGTATACTTATGCAACCAGGTTATTGTAAGCTTTTTTTTTTTTTCTTTCTCACTAAAATATTTCTATTTGTGTTCCCTTGAATTGTGTTGGTTACTATATACACATTAAAGGTGGAAAAAAGATCTGATTGATGATGATTTCATTTTTTTTTACATCATAAAAAAAAAACCCTGCAATTTTAACCGGGGTGTGTAAACTTTATACTCACTGTATATAAACACAGCAATGTAAAGAAAGAAAGAAAGAAAGAAAGAAAGAAAGAAAGAAAGAAAGAAAGAACGGTGTTAAATGAACATGATGCAAATGCAATAACGGATAAAATATAGATCAGTATAAAGGAGGCTAGAAGAAGAGGGACGTCTTGAAAGATGTGTGTGTGTGTGTGTGTGTGTGTGTGTGTGTGTGTGTGTGTGTGTGTGTGTGTCTCAGGATTGCTGCAGGAAATGAACGTGGGCTCCCTGGAGGAAACGGATCAGTGTAATGACTCGACGAAAGCTTCTCCCGCTCCTTCACTGACCTCCGTGCATCCTCTGCAAATCACACAAACACACACACACACACACACACACACACACTGACACACACACTGACACACATACACACTCACAGACTCACACATAAACCACAACTATCCCATTTCTGAGGCAGATGCATGATGCACAGTGCACCCTCACACGCATTACAGACATGCCAAAAAGATTTCTAGCAGAAATGCATAAAGCCCTGGGATCGCTTCTGTTTTATCTTCTGGTGATGTAGATGTTCATCGCTCTCGGATTCATTCTTAAATATCCTGCGTTAAAAACACGCTCTAAACCTTTCAAAGGTCTGAGGTGCAGTCGAATGTCTTGCATCTTGAAGTTTTAAAAACAAGACAGTATTTCCAAAACCCTAAAATTAGATTTTATATCTTAAATAAAAAATGTTTCAGCCTAAAAATATTAGAAAAAACATAAAAAAAATATTTACAGGCACTCCATTAACTGTAATATAACTTCCTCCATACATTTACTTTATAAACATTTTGTAAATATAAATATGTTAAATAAATAATGATTTAATGTGTACAGTGATGTTCTGGCTATTTTTCAGCAATAGAAGATTTTATTCCTGAACTCTTTCATGTTATATACAGATGAAGCCTCGGATAAAGATATATTCATGCTCGTTTTTTCCACACCTCCACACTTTGCATGTTTCCGTACGTTTCTTTTTCGAAAGTCGGTTAGGGCGTCTACTTTATTCACATCAGAGGTCATTTTAAACCAATCGATCAAATCGAGAAACAGATTTATTCCAGCTTTAATTCGCTATATCGGAATTCCACTGGGTTAGACGTCGACATGCACTAACGTAGGCTGTGTCTTTAATCAGACTGGATTCCTGCAATGAATTTCAGAAACGTCTGATTGGCCGGTTCTGATAAATTAGGAGTTCATTGGGAATGAACACAGACGCTGCATCTCTGAGGAAAGAGGCGTGAATGAACTCCTAGAGACGAACAGATTTTAGTCCAAAAGTTTCAACTGAACCACCGAGGAGCTGATGAAGGAGTTAGAGGCATGAGGTAGGAGCCAGTTTGTACATCCACCTTTAAGAGAGTCTTTACGCCATGGCCGAAACAGCTGTCATGCAAGGAAGGGCCTAATTCATCAATCCAGATACAGACAGATTTATTCGTAAATCATTCATATGAGCGTCTGCACACGCAATCCGCTGTTCCTGCAAAATGTGAAAAACGTAAATGACTTCAAATCATATAATCTACATGGAGTACTGCACTTTTCTATCTGTAGCTTTTCTATCTGTGCACTTTACCTTTTATGGAGTTTTGTGGGCGTCACCATATGCAAATGAGCTGCATCAGGAATGTTCTCTGCACTGTACAGGTGAGCACACCTGATCGCACGTGACAACATGCAATGAAAGCAGCCTTTCTGAAACGTTGGTGAATACGACAGAAAATCATATTTCAGTCTGGATTATGCAAACGCACACACACACACACACACACACACACACACACCTTTACTCAAAGTTTAATAAATGAGGCCCAATGTGTGTGTGTGTGTGTGTGTGTGTGTGTGTGTGTGTGTGTGTGTGTGTGTGTGTGTGTGTGTGAACTTTTGACCTTAACTGCAACTTTTTGTAAATTTAGTTTGGTTTCTGTTAAGCAAGAAGATCCCATGTAAGTAAACAAGCAAATAAAAGAAAGAAAGAAAGAAAGAAAGAAAGAAAGAAAGAAAGAAAGAAAGAAAGAAGGAAAGAAAGAAAGAAAGAAAGAAAGAAAGAAAGAAAGAAAGAAAGAAAGAAAGAAAGAAAGAAAGAAAGAAAGACATATTGAAAGGATTGGACTCGATGATTAGTTTCCAAAAAAGCCTCATCGTAAACTAAGATCATGTTAAAGTGGTAGAGCGAGCATCATGGGAAGCATTCTCTCTCTCTCTCTCTCTCTCTCTCTCTCTCTCTCTCTCTCTCTCTCTCTTTCCTGTTAAGATGAAATAACAGATTTGCTGTTTGTATGTAAATGAATAAATCAAAAATTAAATCAAATTATTCCCAAAAAACTGCACGTGCATCATGCAGCGTTACGGTGACCTTACGAGAACCATCGCACACACAAACCCCGCTTCGCCCTAACCGAATAATCACGAGAAAAACTGTTTCAAACCCTCATCGCCGACTCTTTTCATCCTCTTAAACCACCAAATGGATGACACACTTTAAAAAAACAAAAACCCACAACATGACTTTACAAGTAAACAGATAAAAAAAGTTTTCTTAAGAGTTCAACTCCGTTAAAGTCTATAAAGCATCACAGTATGTGTCGCATTTCTGCCTGTACACTCATGAGCTTTCTGGAAAGGGTTTGGGGACAGTGAGTGACACACACACACACACACACACACACACACACACACACACACACACACACACACACACTTTTTCCATAGAAAGAAAAAAAACTACAAGTGTAATGATGCACCAGGAATAATGACCATGCACACGTACGGCATGTGCATATGACCTTAGGATTTCATCCACACACACACACACACACACACACACACACACACACACACACACACACCTGCTATATATTTAGGATCACACATGCTAGAAGAACATATGAGTGCGCACACACACACACACACAGATGAATGTATAAGCCAGGAAAATGTGTTCAAACCCAATATACGTATATAAAGGTTTCATCACATATCATCAATACACATGACACACACACACACACACACACACACACACGGCACACACACGCACACACACACGGCACACACACACACACACACACACAAACACACACACACACAGATGAATGTATAAGCCAGAAAAATGTGTTCAAACCCAATATACGTATATAAAGGTTTCACATATGAGCAATACATATGACACACACACACACACACACACACACACACACACACACACACACACACACACACACACACACAGGAATTCAAATAGTTTCATAGTTCTATCGTTACTCTAAGAGGAGTAATAAGTATATGAGGATAAGATTTACATGATAAACCTGTATAAATAACTGAATATTACATCCTCCAATAAGCACCGAATGCTATTTATCTATGTTTTTATTTTTTCTTTAAAAGGCCACTAAACTGTTCCATCAGCCGTATCCGCTTTTGCATCTTTACTACGTATGTTTTACCCAGAAAGATGTAAAATGTACCTTTAAAACTTTACTTCCATCTTTTTTAAAGGTGCGATAAACACATTTCCATTTAAAGACACACATTAAAGGTGCAATAGGTAACAATACCTTAGCAACAAGGAGAAACGTTTAGGACGTTTCAGACCCTTTCCTGGGTTTAAATCGTAATATAACCCTTCTGTAACGGCGATGAACACTTGACGTGAGCGGTGCGAGGAATACGCGCTCGTGAGTAATACGTGAGGAGCATTTCATCACGCCCTGTTGTGAAAGGACAGATGTGAACTCCAGTACAGCTGTGTGAAGAAAAAAAACGAATACATGAAAATAAATGAATTATCGGGGGAGGGGAATCACACAGAACAACGACACGGACGCGCGAGACGTAACGTAAACCACACGTGCAGATTTTCGCTGTGAATCATGTCATTGTTCAGCTGCGAAGCGAAATAATCACAACTAAAGTAACAGAAAACACACACACACACACACACACACGTGCAGCGAGCGACACACACTACACCGACGGCTTCAACACCTCGGCCTTATTCTTAATATTCATGAATATTCAAATTATTAAAAAACGTCTTAATGAGTCGTTAGATTGAAGTTTTTTTTGTTTTTTGTTTTTCTTTTTTTTTTTTTTTTTTTCCGAGTCTGGTTGTGAAACTTCTGACAACAACTTGTGGGTTACGCGAGCGTGTAATAAAGCACCGGATGAAGGTAATGACACATCGTCGTCCTCTACAACACATCCTCACAACTGATCTACTTTTAGCCTTTTTGCTTTTTTTTTTTTTTTTGATGAAATATCAGTTATTGATCAGATTTAAGCGATCTGTCAATCAAACTCGACTCTCTTTCCAAAAGTCTGCATCACTTGTCACTGGATCAAGTGATGAATCAAACATAGTTTATTTATTTATTTATTTTAATGAATTTATAGATTATAATTGGGATGAACTTCCTGTAAAGTCTGACTCCTCGCTACACAAAAAAAAAAGTGAGAAAAAAAAATCAATGAACATCCACAAAACACAGACATTATGAAGCCCAAATTGCTTTTTGTTTTTATTATTGCATATCATATAATCGTATGAAATGAAAAATAAGCACATATGAACATCACTTATGGTTAGTGAGTGAAATAATTTTGCACAGCAAAATATATATATATATTTATATATATGAGAGATTTTTTTTTTTTTAATTAACATACTTAAAAAATTTAATTGATGAACGGTATATTCCCATTTTATACAAGCAGGGTGTCAATCCCTGGCTATAAAACAATGTCCAGACATTATTGATTATTATATTATTGCCTCGTAAATAATGAATTTACAACAAACAAACAAACAAACAAACAAAAAAATAAAAACACAAACAAAAAAAAAAGCCCTGCTCAACAATGTAACTAACACAAGATTGTAAGATCATAAACTCTCCAGCGATGCCACGAGATGTCCTTTTTTTTTTTTTTTTTTTTTTTAATTGCTGATTTTTTTATTTATTTCTTTTAATTAGCGTTCTACATAGATCCCGTCGTGTGATATGCTGCGTGATTAGCTACAGGCTACATTTTAGTGCAACTCAGTCCAAAAAAATGTTTCTCATAAATTCACCGTTCCTCACACTGACTAAACTTAATACTTTGGTTTGAAAATGCAGGTCAGTGGGAGGATTTCGAGAGGGGCTACATTGGTCAAACTGCTTTTTTCATGGCAAGCACATGCTGAAATAATAATAATAATAATATTAATAATAATAATAATAATAAAAGCTTCTGCATCATAACAATCCTGCTGTATAATACACGCTGCGTGAGTCCTTCCAGTTCACTTTAACACTATGAGAAGGAAAGAGTTTAGTGCAAAGGGCGATGAACCTTGCGTCTAACGCCAACCTTCTTTACGGCCTCCACAAATCCATCAAGTCATAATCAACCTTCAGGCACACACATGACAGCACTATGCTCAGACTGCGCACCCTGCGCTTTATTACACATGTAAGATGTTTTAAAAAAAAAAAAAAAAAGCAGTCCGTTAAACAATCCTAACAGTTCTAGGCCCCAGTTTTAGACTCCATTTCTTTTTTTTTTTGTCTGCAAGGAAGAGGTCCTTGTCCCTGAAACACCGCTTCCGCTCGGCCAGCTCTCGACAGGAATGGGTTCAGTGCATGGGCTGCGTGTGGATGGCCGCTCAGGTCAATGCGGGCGGGAGGAGGGATGGTGCGAGGCGAGGATGTCCTTTCACTTTTTTGCACAATATTCCAAAAAAGTGACTTGGCAACAAACGAAGGAAGAGTATGAAGAATGCCATGCTGGAGTTATCCAAGTAAAAAAAAAAAAAAAGAGTTCAGTTCTCAAGCAAAAAAAAAAAAAAAAAAGGGAAAAAAATAACGAACCATACATGTCCAGCATGCAGGCAATAATAATAATAATAATAATAATAATAATAATAATAATAATAATAACAGTCTCTCTTTTTTTGTTTGAATTTTTTTTATGCAAAGTCTATAGCTTCTTTCTTATGAGCCTTGTCATTAAACACACACACACACACACACACACATATACATAAACACACACACACACACACACACACACACACACACACACACAAGGCAGACAGGAGAGGACATATGAGATGATAATGAAGGCGGAGGGAAGGTGGCTTGCGTCTCTGGTCCTCCACAAAAAAAAAGAGTAATAAAAAATAATAATGCAAAAAAGTTTGTACTGAAGGTAAAGATGTTGTAAGCAAGCATTTTTTTTCTGGTTTTAAAAAGTAGCACTGATGGACATCAGGGTGCATGCAAAGTATCAAAACAGCAGACATGGCAGCCTGCTTGTGGGATAAAACCAGCTCAGGTTGGGTGAAAAACGTGTGCACGAGGCACACATGCACGTTTCAGGAAAAAAAAAAAAACAAGCTCAAAAGTAATATTTGTAGGGAAAAGTTCTGTCTATGAAAGCAGGACGCTGCAGAAGGAGGGAAGCTGAATAAGGGCACACTGATCGCTTTTTAAAAGAAGTTTAAAGTTGCAAAATCCGAATAAAAAATAATAATAATTAAAAAAGAAAAATCTACACGGGACAAAACTTCGCTCGCGCTATTTTCTGCCTGCTTTTTTTTTCTTTCTTTTTTTTTTTCTTTTCTTTTTTTTTTGTAATAATGGTGTGCGCAACTCACATGAAAAACTCCGGCGACGACGGGTTGTTGTCGCTGCTCGAGCCGTTCTCGCGGAAGCCGCTGCCCACGAGCTTCTCGTACTTCTCCTTGTACGCGTCGCGCTCGCGCATCAGGCGCGAGATCTCCTGCTTGAGGTGCTCGACCTGCTGCAGCAGCTGCGTCTTCTCGCCCTCGAGCACGTGCCGCTGCTGCACGCGCTTGAAGCGGCACGACTGCGCGTAGCCGCGGTTCTTCAGCGTCCGCCGCTTCTGCTTCAGGCGGATCACCTCCTCCTTGCTGACGCCGCGCAGCTGCCGGTTCAGCTCGCGCACCGACATGGTGACGAGCTGATCGTCCGTGAAGCGCTCATCCACGTGCCCGTGCGCGTGCGCGTGTCCGTGTTGCTGCTGCTGCTGCTGCTGTTGCTGCTGCTGCTGCTGCTGTTGGTGGTGGTGGTGATGATGATGGTTATGGCTGTGGTTGCTCGCGGCGCCGGATGGATGCGCGCTGCTGCCGTGATGGTGATGATGGTGGTGGTGGTGAGGGACCGTCGCGGCGGCGATCACAGCTGACACCACGGCCGCGGCCGGCCCGACTTCTTCTGCGGCGGGGAACTGCTGCGCCCGCGCGTAGCCGTCGAAGGCGTGCAGCTGGTGCGCGCTGCTGATCAGCGCCTCCATGGCGTCCTCCGTGCCGAAGCCCAGCGCCTCCGCGTTTAACGGCGCCTGCTGCTGCTGCTGGTGCTGCTGCTGCTGCTGCTGTTGATGCTGCTGATGTTGTTGCTGCTGCTGTTGCTGCTGCTGTTGTTGTTGATGTTGCGCGTAGCCACCCATCCAGTAAAAGTCCTCCAAGTGCGCTTTGGGCTCGCCCCCTGAACCGGGACTAGGCGCCGAGAAGCTCGGAGAGGGCGGCACCGAGCTGCACGGTGTGCTCATCGGCGTAGAAGACAGGGAGCCTCCGGCGAGCAGGCGCCCACACTGGCTCAAACCGACGCGCTCGGTCTCTGCAGGCTCCTTCTTCACCTCGAACTTCATCAGGTCGAAATCGTTGACGTACTCCATGGCGAGAGGGCTGGTGGGCAGCTCGGTGGAGCTCAGCGCCAGCTCGGACGCCATGCGCTTCCCGGAGACGCTCCTCCACAGGGGCTGAAGAGCGGCTGTCAGCGCGGTGTGGGCCGGGAGAGAGTGAGCCAGCTTGATGGCTTTTTTTTTTGCCCTCCTTCTTGAATTAAAAACAAAGATTGCAAAAGAAGTCCTTTTTCTTTTCTTGTCTTTTCTTTCCCCAGCCTTTCAACTCCAACCTTTACACACGCTGTCCCGCAGACGCATCCGAGATCCCAGCTGCAGCTCTTCAGGCTTTCTCTCTTTCTCTCTCTCTTCTCGCGTTTGGGACATGGAAGACTTTTTGTGCGCTCTCGTCCCGAATCACATCGTGTACACCGCAGCAAGAGCAACTGAGAGAAGTTTTTTTTCTTTTTTTAAAAAAAAAGAGAAAAGAGAAAAGAAGGAAATGCACTTGCGGACAGCGTCGACTCGGACGTGAGGAACGTGTGGGAGTTATTTTGAAAAGCCAACACAACGGCAGATGAGTTTAAAAGCATTGCCTAGTTTTATAGGCGCTCTGACGTCACGGCCAAACGCGGAATTGACTAGGAGAGACAGCCAATAGGGTGCTTCCTACCACCTCTTATTAGCATATCAGAATAGGAGCCAAAACTTTTTTTTTTTTTTTTTTTTTCTCAGCTGACTGTCAGCTGGACCCCTTAACTCTTTACTCTTAACTCTTTCACGCCACATTTTCAATGCTTTGCATATGCACTTTTATTATTATTATTATTATTATTATTATTATTATTATTATAATTATTATTTTCACGTGAGCATTTTACCATCAGTTAACCTGCTGCTTGTGACAGCAACATTATTCTTTTTTTTTTCTTTTCTTGGGGTACATGATGGACATGAATCCTGTCCCAACTTGCACAACAGCACAACTCTGCACAATGAATTATGGGAAATAACCTGCTCTTGCTTTAAGCCATCCTTTACTCTGTTTGGTTTGTGGGAGAAATACAGTTAAAATCTATAGTTTCTGGAGAAAAAAAATAAAATATTATTTCTAAAAAAATGAGAGAGCGAGCGAGCGAGAGAGAGAGAGAGAGAGAGAGAGAGAGAAGGTAACAATAGTGACATTTCTGACTAAGCACTGAAGGGGCTTGTGATCTTGTACAACTCAACAGCGCCCCCTGTTGGACACAGGCTATAGCAGAATGGAGGAGAAGGGGGGGGGTCATAAATACTACACTGTATTATTCACTGAAGACGCTCCAGAGCCAGGTTTAAACTTAGACCTCTAGTCCAATGTATATATATATTTTAAATAAAAATAATAATCATTACTGTACTCAGTGATCAGCACTCTGAAATGAAAAGAAATTATTGCAGGAAATGTTGTAAAGTTTCTGATTATTGAGGCAGACAGACAGAATTGAGCAAAGACTCAGAGAAGGATAAAGTCAGATTATTTTTACTTTATTTATTTATTTATTTATTTAATGAAAATAATTGCATACTATACTCAAAGTCCAGAACTGCCCTAGATATATATATTATTGTTAAAAACAATTATACACTATATCCAAAGTACATAACTTTGTGTATTGTATAATGTTTGGAAATGTTCTGTGAAGTTTCTGACTACTGAGTCAGGATTGAACACGGACATGGACTAATATAAAATCTTTTTTTTTTTTTTAATTAAAAATAATTATATACTATACTCAAAGTCCAGCACTGCACTAGGAGGTGTGTTGGAAACGTTCAGCTCTGTGACGTTTCTGACTACAGACAGGTATGAACAAAGACTCGGACCACGATTTAAACACCACTGAACACTGATAATAACAATAAAATAAAAAGTAATTCTCATAAATTGGATTATATGCTGTACCTAAAGTCCAGCACTGCACTAGGAGATGTCCAGTGTGTTACATTATGCAAAACGTGCTCAGCTGTGTGTCGCTTCTGTCCACTGGACCTGGCAGCCAGGTATGAGCAAAGACTTTGACTGCTGTAGAATCAGTTCCTCTCCACCTCTGGCCCTGCCTTCATCTAGTAACACATTAAACCACTGAGCTGTACATTGTCCTCTAGCTGGTGTACTCATTCATTTATTACTTTCCCTTTCTCCTCATAGACGAGATCTAAGGAAGAGCTTTACGTCGTGTTTCTTTAGCTAACACTGTTTACTGCACTGAGCATTAGCATGGCATGAAGCTCAGCATTAATGCATCGTAAGCAGTGAGAAGTAAAGGTAATGCTCTTTGAATAAGAAGCATGAGAAAAGCACCTACATACATATCCCACATAACTGAGCACATCCATGTCGAATATGAGCCATGTCTAATATTTAAATAATGCTAATGCTAATGTATGACTTTATTTTTAATTCCATGTGGAATAAACACTATGTTTGTGTAGGTGTGTTTATTCAGCACTCGAACCAACATGAAGTCATTGATTCAAGATGTTTTTGTCATTGGGTTTGGTGATGAAATTACAGTACTGCACCAAACAGTGACATAAATAAATAAACACATAAATAAGTAAATAAATAGGGATAGAGGTAATAATCTAAAGAAACCTTCGCTGATGTCATTTGCGTCACCTTTGCTACTTTGCTGAAGTTCCTTAACGCTGAAGTTCTTAGTTTGCTCGTGTCAGTGTTCACATTAATTCAGCAGCACAAGTCTTTCTCAGACTGCTTCGTCTTTAAAAGGAAAAATAATAACCGTTAAGTTTTCTTCATCTGTCCGTCAGCGAAATCCTTTCATGTTCTGTACAAACCCTAACGACAGCGTGTATTTTTATCACGTAGAACATTTTCAGGACGCTAACAACTCTTAATTATGCACAGAGCCCTTCAAGAGTCACGTTTCTTCCTAAGACTGTACGCTCCTAAAACTTCTCCTTTAACCCTTAAGTGCTCTTCAGTTGTCCCTCTGGAGGAACCCTGAAAAGAACGCTCTACAACTCTCTACAACTCTCTACAACTGTGGAGAGCTTGGAAACTTTTCTTGGAAGAGAGAGACAGAGAGAGACAGAGACAGAAGGAGACAGAGAGAAGGAGAGAGAGAGGGAGAGACAGAAGTGGAAGCTTTTCAGGAACCTAAAAAAAAAACTTTTAATGAATCTAAGACAGTAAACATTTAAATCTTTTTAACCCTTTAAGTGTTCTTAGATTTTTTTCTTTAGTGAAGTGACTTTGTGGCCAAGTGTGGTGACCCATACTCGGAATTTGTGCTCATCCAAGTGCACACACACACAGTAGTGAACACACACACACCCGTGAACACACACCCGGAGCAGTGGGCAGCCATTTNGAGACTCGAACCCACCACCTTCAGGTTCACCTTCAGGTTACAAGTCCGACTCTCAGACCATTAGGCCACGACTGCCTCCAGTTGTCTCTGAGGGAACCTTTAAAGTGCTGCACAGAACCTACAACCAAGTGTTTCAAGTAGAACCTTTTCAGGAAGAGCTCATAAGATCTCATAATGAACCAATGCACCCTTAAGGAACCCAAGAAAAAAAAAAAAAAAAGCATTCCCCTTTTTTTTTGCTAAGAGTGTACACTCCTAAATTTTTTTTATAACCCTGTTAAAGTGCTCTCTCTCTCTCTCTCTCTCTCTCTCTCTCTCTCTCTGCCTGCATGTGCATGTGTTTTTTTTTCTGTCCTGCATTCTGCTGTATTTCTTCCCCTCACTTCCAAAATAAAAACTTTGCTCTACGCTCAAGTGAAAGAGAGACAGCCGCTCGACGTGGTTGGTACTTTGCAGCGCCGAGCACGAGGCACGCGCCCGGCGCGTTTGGAAGACATGTCAGCGTGCGGCGGCCAGGCCTTGGCACTCGGCTGACAAATAGCGAATTCATGATGGTGAGAAAAGCCTGTAATCATACACTCGGTATATCTCCAGGAAGACGTTATGATCTCATCCTCAGCGTGCACGGTATTTTTAGAGGTTGCGTTAAGCTGAGCGTAATGATAGGTGGCACCAGTCGAGTCTTCGACTTGCAATGAAAGATGCAATGTGACACAAAGTTATGCGTATCTTTAAGAAATGTAAAAAGGTCTGCTTTTTTTCTGGCGTGAACGTTTCCTCACATGCTTTTATTTTTATTTTTTTAAATGGTACATCTGTATGTGATTTTTTAATCTTGTTGATAAATAAATCGATCATTCAGCATGACTTTGAGCCTCAGACAGCCTTGAAAAGCCACCGATTGAGAAAGAAGAAGATCTCGAAGTCCATATAGCGCTGTTCATTCTCATTCACATGCCGTAGATTCCAGCAGTATCTCGTGCGCTATGTGTAACGCGTCTGTGTCGTAATGAAGGTTTATCACCAAAACTGAGAAACCAAAGTCTGCTGAAACTCTGAGACGTTATTCCACGGACATTATTACCGTGCACGCTGTTATCACAGAAATGCTTTGTACTAATATGGAAAGTAAGGCATGGACATACAGCTCATGTATAAGTGTATATCCACCACAGCGATGTTGAATTCTGGCTTCTGATTGGTCAGAGGGTGTTGATTAATTTTCTTTGCAGCTCTGCCAGTAGTGCAGCTGCAAATCATGCTTTATATTAATGCACGTGTTATCATTTCTAAACTAACAACCTGATACGTGTGCAATCGTCAATATGGTAGTCTTCTGTAAAGGGGAATTTTATTTAGCATTTATTTATGGAAGGAGTCTCCAGTGTCAGTGCTTTGTAACAGTAAAGCTGTGACTTTAAGCTTTTCGATACCTTCAGGACAGAGGAGTGTATGCATCTTGTGATTTGTCAGTGACATAACAAGCTGTGTTTTTTTGTCTTATTATATTCAAGAATGATATTGATAAAGATGACAGAAAAATTCTTCTATTTTAGCAGCATTATAGCAGCATTATAGGAGTATTATAGCAGCATTATAGCAGCATTATAGGAGTATTATAGCAGCATTATAGCAGCATTATAGGAGTATTATAGCAGCATTATAGCAGCATTATAGCATCTGTCATCTTTATCAATATCATTTGTATTATGTCACTCAGTATCTATGCAACAGTTTTGTCAAAATAAGAGATTTAGAGCACTTAGAGAGTGACTTTATGCCTCTGATTGTACAAGGATATTTCTGTGAAAACAAACTGAAGGCTACCTTACAGGTGGTGTCTGAAGGCTAATGTCTGAAGGCTAATGTCTGAAGGCTAATGTTTTCTTTTAAAAAAAAAAAAACCTGACGGACCTCTCGTCACGGTTAAAACTAAGATAAGGGGCCAGTGAAAGAATTGTGGTGAGAGTCAGGTGTGAAATGTACGACAGGTATGACACTATAGCTGCTACAACGGAAATGAGAACTTATTTCATGTCATTCCACAGCATTAATTATGACTATAAATGGATAATAAAGTTTGATGTGTCATTGTTTAATTGATATAAATTGTAATCACTGGCAAATTCCTGTGGTATAAAGGGAATAAAGCGTGCTGATATTGTAAAGTAATCAGTTCGTGGTGGTAACAGCGAGTCCGCGTCCTCACATCATGTTGTCGTTAATTATTTTCCTAAAACAGCATGGAGTGTTTTGTCCCTTCCACAGATCCCAGTGACGAACTGGTTTTAGACAAACTGGAAACTGGAAGAGGTTTATGAATAAAGCTGAGTAGCCAGCTTGAGCAACCCCAGATATTTTCCACTTGTGCTTTAGGGAAGATTTCAGTATTACTTTAACCCTTGACCCTGGATTCAATCACAAACAAACAGAGTTCAAATGTCAGATCTCACACTTTAGATTGATTTTTGTTAGCTTATCTGCGCTATTTCTTCACTGCATTGCGAAATCTACAGTGATCACTGTGTTCTTACTTAACCAGCACGGCCTTGTTGTATTGTCTCTGCACGCTGATCACATCTGGGTGCGTAGACGCAGAGCAGACTTCAGACCACAAAGAGAAAAATATCACATCTGTGAAGTTGAGATGAGGGAGAGAGAAAGAGAGATAGAGGGAGAGAGACAGAGAGAGAGAGAGGGAGGGACAGAGACAGAGAGAGAGAGAGGGGGAGAGAGAGAGAGAGAGGGAGAGGGAGGGAGAGAGAGAGAGAGGGGGAGAGAGACAGAAAGGAAGGGAGAGGGAGACAGAGAGAAGGAGAGAGAGGGGGAGAGAGACAGAGAGAAACAGAGAGAAGGCAAGAGAGAGAGGGAGAGAGAGACAGAGACAGAAGGAGACAGAGAGAGGGAGAGAGAGAGGGAGAGAGAGAGACAGAGAGAGAGGGAGAGAGAGAGAGAGACAGAGAGAAGGAGAGAGAGAGACAGAGAGAAGGAGAGAGAGAGAGAGGGAGGGAGAGAGAGACAGAGAGAGAGGGAGAGAGAGAAGGAGAGAGAGGGAGAGAGAGAGGGAGAGACAGAAGGAGACAGAGAGAAGGAGAGAGAGAGGGAGAGAATGTGAGACAGAGAGAAGGACAGAGAGGGAGAGAGAGAAGGAGAGAGAGAGGGAGAGAGAGAGAGAGAAGGAGAGAGAGAGGGAGAGAGAGAGGGAGAGAATGTGAGACAGACGGCACATATGAAGGAAATTTCAGCCTTATGGTACGTGACAGAAGGCATCACAGCAGCTTGCACAGAGACTAATGTTTGGCAAAAAAAGAGAGAGAGAGAAAAGGATGTGAGAAGTGAACCTGGTTAACCCGCTGCGTTTGATTTGTGACCTGCGATTAGGTTTGTTTCTAGCCGAGAACGGAGCGGAGAATCCTCAACTCACTGCACTGCTTTCCTCTACTTAAGCATTCATTTGCCATAGTGACTGTATACTTTACTTACTGAAATTAACACTTACTCTTACATTTTTATTTAAACATGTAAAGTACTGATGTAGTAACGACTGTACGCTATACGCATAGAACAAGCTCATGCTAATTTTATTTACATTTCAGTTTAAAGCATCCAATCAGATTCCTCAGTGTGGAAATAAAACAATCACGAATCGTGCAAATTAGTCGTCTGCATTAAACTACTCACGCTCTCATTTCAGCTTTCACGCATAACATCGACTTTACAGTCCAGCTCCAGATCGAAAAGTAATACACATCACTGAAACATGAAAACATGACGACATCTTAATTTTATTAGTCAAAACAAAAAAAAAAAACGGTACATTTGAAAACAACTTTTTGACATTTACTTGAGGACATTTTGTGGCTAGATGCTTCCACTTTTACTCAAGTTTTTCGATTTTGACACATTTTCTATACTTTCATTCGGTAAAACTTTCCAACCCCGGCTAGAAAACAGACTCAAACAGCTCTGAATAGAGAACTTTCTAGTTCCTGTATTGGAAAGATCTTCAAAAGAAAAAAATCCCCCTTAAAATAAAAAAGAGAAACAAAACTAATAAAGAAGATCAAGACACAAAGCACAATTCAACCCAAACATTATAAATCCCTGCATTCGATTCACCACAACTTTATTTAATTAGATACATCACTATACCTTAGAGTGCAAAAGTTTGCATCCACCATGGTTTCTGGATGAAAAAACGTAAACTATAACCCCATTTTACAATTTATCTCTAAAGCATAAGCACAGACTAAGCATGAAAATGAAATGTGGGTGCAAAACTACACAACTACAACCCACAGATCCCCAGGCTGATTTAAACCTGCCAGTGATGCCCCATAGGTAAACAACTGATGGCTAAAGAGTCCATATTCATCTTAAATTTACAGCTCAAAGCATCCAAAAGCTGCTCAGAAGATACAAAAGAGATTCTAAAGGCAAAGGACAGGAAAGCAAGTTACTGCAGAATCTTTATATCTTCTTCTTCTTCTTTGGGCTTTTCCCTTCACTCTCCACCTATCCCTATCTTCTGCATCCTCAACACTTGCACCCACTAGCTTCATCTCCTCAT
>CM074950.1:25824261-25860339 GCA_037577455.1 Pangasius macronema
GAACCTCAACATCTTCAGCTCTGCTACCTCTAGCTCTGACTCCTGCCTCTTCCTCAGTGCCACTGTCTCTAAACCGTGTTGTACTTTTTACCCATTCAAAGGTATGCTTGATATCGTGGAACGTCCATGAAACAAGTTGTTCATGTTTTCACTTACGTTATAGCAGCTATAAACATTCGTTTGCTCACCAGCCTCTGTATTTCCTCTCTCTTGAAGCTAATAACTTTGAGAAAATGGGCTGTAATTTAACAACGATCAACAAAATCATTGATGTTGTGAGGTTTTCTGTAAGGAGATGCTTATTTGAATAGTAAGTACCTTCCTCAGAGGTCACAGTCGTGAAACATTGTCAGTCTCCATTTCGACGTTACTACATTTACTATGCAGGAACTAAATTGTAGTTTAATTCATAGAAAGAAAATCCGCATTGGATTAGAGGAGTAAAACGCTAATTGTTGTGAAATTGTTTTTCATAGTTATCCGACTCTTACAGGTCTGGAAGCTCAGTGGTTCGTCTCCTAGAAAAGTCTTCAGTGTCTTCAGTTAGGAGAGTATTCAAGGCCACCACGTCTCTAAAGTCCATCATGAACTATCAAACGTAGGATTATCTTGAGTCACATTTAAAGCTGATCCATCTTTCCATCAACAGATTAGTGAGAAGCGCTCTCGGAATCTCAATTTTCACCCAGCTTACAGAATGTGGGCAGAGCTCTGGGGTAATTACGTTAGCTCATCTATCATCGAGAGCGGCACACCATGAGGTCGAAGCCTGAGAGGACACGGCTGGTTAAAATATCACCCTGAGCGTAAGAGGTGGACGTCCACTTTCCTCCCTTCTGAGCAGGGTGGACTCTAGCCAGGCCGTGCTCCTGCGCTGGGACCTGTGGGATACGTCATTGGATTGGATTTGGATTGGACATTATTGTGGTGTAATGATGGTGACACCGTCACTGGCAGTAAACCAATAAATATGTCAGAACTGTGTGAACGACTTTGAAGCATAACGCTATTACGGACACACACGGCTCAGAAGGAGACCTTACAAACACAAAGCAACTCTGAGAGAGTGTAACGCAGTTTATATCTGTGATTCTGCTCATCATCATCATCATCATCATCATCATCATCATCATCATCATCAGTGTGTCCAATCTGAAATATTACACAAACCTGACAGATCTGAAATATTAAAAAAAAAACAGACTGTCCACTCTAAAACAGTACAAAAATACAGGCTTGTCCAATCTGATATAGTACTCAAACATCAAGCAGTCCAATCTAAAACAGTACACGAATGTCATTCTGTCCAATCTGAAATACTAAACAATTGTCAAATTCCGTATTAGCTGAAGTAGTACAGAAATGTTAGATTATCACACAAGCGCCTGCATGTCCAATCTGAAAGAGTACAGGAACATAAGCCTGTCCAGTCTGATATAGCAAACATTTGAGTTTGTCCAATATGAAATAGTACACAAGTGTACACAAGTGTCTGTCCAATCTAATATAATAAACATGTCAATCTGTCCAATCTGTCCATGTCTATTCAATCAAAATGGCAGAAATGTTATACTGTCTAATCTAAAATAGTACACAATCATCATTTGTCCAATCTGAGCTAGTAGTCCTGTGACGATCCATGCAGGCAGTTAGCCGGAGAAGAACAACACAGTTGTAAAAAAGAGGCAGGTCTGGAATTAGTGCATTAAAAAGAGGTGTGGTTAGGCAATATCCAATCAAATCCAACTCTTTATATGTGATTAGACATTTAAAAAACCCAACACAGAGGTCAAGGCTAAAGGCTATTAGCCAAAAGCAAAGACTGAAGTATAGACACCATGTTCTTAGGCACAGCCTTCATCTCTCATCTCTCATCTCTCATCTCTCATCTGTCCCCAGTACGAAAAAGTCCAAAAAATACGCACACGTATTATTCAGATTTATTCAAACACAGTTCATTACTCAACAGCGAGCGTCCACCGTATTAGGTGAAGCGAAACGATTGAACGCAGCGAGTCAGTATTCGGTTACCGAGTGGCTCAGAGTTCCATGTAACTGCACACGCTCCAGCGTGATTAATAGAGTGCTGAGTTTTCAGGAGTTAAATGTCTGACATCAGTATCATATATCATCCATTTAACGCTCCTTTATTGTGTTTCATTACGCTTCAGTGGCTTCGGTGCAGCGTCGCTGAAATCTGTATCATTTCCTTCTCCGATCAAATTATTGATCTCTCGCAATCACGAGCTGTTTATCTGCGTCGGTTAACCCTTCCATGCATGCGTCAGGAAGTAAACCCAAAACAAAATAGCGGTGAATATTAGAGTTTAAAATAATACGTCGCATAAAAACACTTAAAGAAAGGAAGGTTAGGTAAGAAAAGCATAAAAAGGAAAATACAATGAGACAAACACAAACAAAGGTGAATAAAAATAATTAAATATATTAATTAAAATAAGTAATTAAAGTCCAAGTTTAATAAATGTGTTAATAAGTTGTTTTTTTGTTGTTTTTTATTTATTTATTTATTTATTTATTTATTTATTTATTAATTTATTTTTTTTATTTTTTTTTAAATGTATTTACTGGTTTAAAAGGTTTATTGTTCCATGCAAATTTTAACTAAATGCAAATTTCAACTTTTTCTAAAAATCAGTAAAAGTTAAAAGGCATCAAGGAGTAAAAAGGGATTCAAATCATTCATGCAGAAAAATATGTGCAATGTTTAAGGTTGAAAATATTACACGACAACAAGGGAAAAAAAAAAAAGAAATCATGTATGAAATTCTAAATAAATAAATAAATAAATAAATAAATAAATAAATAAATAAATAGTACAGTTTAGCTCATGGTTTTTTATTATTATTATTTTTTTAGTTTCCTTTTTTCATATATATATATTTATTATTATAATTTTTTTAATTTCATTAGCCTTTTTTGTGTAGCCAGAAGTGTACGGTGTGCTGCGTATGATGCTGTCAGTCATGTTGGACTGGGAGGAGCAACACATCATCGAATAATAATCACCCTGCTAATGATGTTTATAACATTTAAGCGGTTTAGAAATTATTTACACCTTTCATAAGTCTATAAAATAACGCATTACATTAACAGACACATGCACATCTACCACATGTACTTTCCCAATTTAGATCAAGTGTTCCTATACCTTGTCGTAGAGAGTGTTTGCTCGACTTTTCCACCTAAGCCACAATATAGTACACCTTTGATTCATTCATGACCGGCCCACACAGTGTGTGTCAGTGCAATGTCAGTAAATCAGATCTGAATAGCTGATAAAGCAGAAGGAGAGAATGAGGTGTACGTGCGGTCGGCGAGGAAACGGTGCAAATCTACAGTAAATGCATTCGGATATTGGTGACACGGCTGTGATGCAGCACTTCGGCGCAGCTCAGTTCACGTAGCCCGCGTTCTGCACTGACCCACGCACGGCTCCGAGCACAAACCGAAACATGACTGCGTGTGTTTCGATATCATGCAGCATCAGATGCTATCAAACAGGATGTGAGATTTTATTTTATAAGAGCGGCTCCTGAGGTGATTTGGAGAAAGAGAGAAAGAGAAAATGCATCGTCAGGCCTTTTCGTGTGTGCGTGTGTGTGTGTGTGTGTGTGTGTGTGTGTGTGTGTGTGTGTGTGTGTGTGTGTGTGCATGTGTGGGTGTGTGTGTGTGTTACGGTTTACACCACAGAGCAGTTGAATTCTCCATTCTGTCTGGATGTGAAGTGAGAAAACAAAAATGCATCATCAGGCCTTGTTTTCGTGTGTGTGTGTGTGTGTGTGTGTGTGTGTGTGTGTGTGTGTGTTACGGTTTACACCACAGAGCAGTTGAATTCTCCCTTCTGTCTGAATGTGGAGATGATTCATTTTGTAGACCAGCAGCTCTGACAGTAGTGCAGCTCAAAAATCTGATTAGATGATTGCAGAGTAAAAGCCAGCCGATGAGCTGCATCAGTAATGGCGGACCTTCCAAAGCGAGGACGACCTGAAGCACATCCAATGACTGGAGCTACGAGTGAAGTGGAATAAAGTGTGTTTTACTTACTTAGGCTCACGATATTTACTCCCAAAGCTCTCTAGGAAGCCGGAAGAACAGCATGACCCAGCTATGATGCGCTGCTTCCTCCAATCTTGTTTATGTAGCATGGGGCCGCCATGAAGGGCACGGAAGCTGCCTAATCTGAGGCCTGTATTAGGTTAAATCCCGCATTTACTACAACGCCATGAGCAGTGACAGTGCTGTGTGTCTGTGTGTACATGTGTGTGTGAGTGTGTGTGTGAGAGATGAGGACAGAGAAAGGCAGTGTGTGTAGAATCACAGAGTTATTGTGGGGCCTCGGAAGTGACAGCCGTGGTAGAGTAATGAACTCTCCATAACCTCTACACCAACTGTAATATAACTGTTTACAGCCACGTGCTTTATAAACCGATTAAACACCAAATTTAATGAAGCGCTTAATTTCTAGCTTGATACTCAAATAAATTTGATTAGCAATTTGTCTAGGATTGCTTTGTGCTGTTTTCATCTGTGCTGATCAGGGCTGAATGTGAAGCGAATGTGTGTATGGAAGTAGTGTGTAAAAAATGATACTGGAATAAATGTTAAAAAAAAAAAAAAAGTGCCAAAGCACAAATTCTCAATAATAAAAAGGATGTTGCGAAGTTGAGAGCGAATGAAAAGCCTGAGAGCAACGAGGACTTGTCAGAGCAGAGCCGAGCAAAGACCTCAGGAGGAAAGGAGGAAAAAATGAACAAAAACAAATAAAATAGCGTTCGATTCTGAGCTCGAGAGGAGATACACAAGGTTTTAAAGATCTGCGAAGAAAAAAACCTGATGTGAGTCAGTCAATCAATCAGTCAATCAAACAAATAAATAAAATAAGAGTTATTCAAGAACACAAAGATGGAAACCATGCACTACACAAAAACAAACAAATAAACAAACAAATAAAAGTTATTCAGAAACACAAAGATAAAATTACAGCAAGGAGACTATGGGCTGAACTTTACACACAGAAATAAGACTTCTTTAAAAACAGGAAGATCCATTTACAGCAAGTAAGCCATGAACTAAACAAATAAACAAATAACAAATAAAAAAAATAGTTATTCAAAAACCAAGACAAAAAATTTGCAGCAGCAAACACAAACAAACAAACAAACAAACAAACAAACAAACAAACAAACAAACAAGAGTTACCCCGAGAAACAAAGACATGATTATAGCAAGAAAACCACAGGCTAAGCACACAATCAAACAAACAAATAAAAAACAAACAAACAAGCAAACAAACCAACAAAAAACAAACACAAATAATTATTCAAATATACAAAGGCAAAATTACAGCAAGGGAACCATGCACTAAACAAACAAACCAACCAACAAACAAACAAAAAAACAAATGAGAGTTAATCAACACAATTACAAGAAAAAAAAAACATTCACCAACCAACCAACAAGCAAGCAAGCAAGCAACCAACCAACCAACCAACCAACCAACAAACAAACAAACAAACAAACAAACAAACAAACAAACAAACAAACAAGAGTTATTCAAAAATACAAAGGCAAAATTACATCAAGGGAACCGTGCATTAAACAAACAATGAAATGAAATCAGAAACACAGACATAATTGCAGCAAAGAAACAAACAAACAAACAAACAAACAAACAAACAAGAGTTACCCTAAAATACTCTGTTTTTCAAAATACTAAAAAATTACAGTAAGAAAACCTTGTACTAAACAAACAAACAAACAAACAAACAAACAAACAAACAAACAAACAACTGAGAGTTAATCAAAAACACAGACACAATTACAGCAAATAAACCATGCATCAAACAAACAAACAAACAAACAAACAAACAAACAGACAATAGTTATTCAAAAATACAAAGGCAAAATTACAGCAAGGGAAACGTGCATTAAACAAACAATGAAATGAGAGTTAATCAGAAACACAGACATAATTACGGCAAAGAAACAATGCACCAAACAAACAAACAAACAAACAAACAAACAAACAAACAAACAAGGGTTATTCAAATAGGCAGAGACAAATTTACAGCCAGGAGAGTATGGATGGAACAAAACAAGCAAACAAACAAACAAACAAACAAACAAAGGGGAAAAAAAGAATTATTTAAATCCAGAAAGATGCATTCACAGCAAGGAGACCGTGCACTAAACAAACAAACAAATAAATTCAATTTATTCAAAAACATAAAGACAAAATTACAGCAAGGAAAGCATACACTAAACAAACAAACACATGTATTTATTTACTTTTTATAATTACAAATTTTGAACTATATGGCTGCCTCATATTGTGTGTGAATGTGTGAAAGTTAATATTAGAGGAAGGGGCGGAGTTTGAGTCTGTACATTTTCTCACAACATGAAATCACACGAGATCCAAATCCATCAGCTTCGTTTGGTCTCTATTGTGCTTCTTTTCTATGGGATCATCTTATAATCTCTGTGTATTAAGAACCAGTAAGATGTAGGCAGATCGTGCTTACACAGAGATGATTGGCTGTGAAGTCCAGACTCCTTTCCTGTGTGCTTGGATGGATTTGATTGGATGATTTAAATACGCAATTAATTATTAAACGAATTAATTTTCAAATTTACGTGTCTTTACGATAATTGTCTGGACGATCTTCCTCTTCTACAAAAATATATTTTTAGGATTTGAAGCAAGTATCATTATTTACAAGACAACACACACACACACACACACACACACACACACACAGTGAGAATCGCAGGTGGACTACACGTTTTCACCAGTGTTTTTTTTTTTGCGATCAGATAAGAAAGGAAGTCAGGGCGATGGATACGTCTTGGCCTGACTGAGCGGACGGATGTTCGTTAACCAGACCACCTTTTTCTTAGAAAACTTTAGAGGCCCACACACCAACCCCGCCGCAGTGTGTGTGTGTGTGTGATAGTATGATAAAAAGAGTGTGTGTGCGTGCGAACAGATGGCATGTGAGTGACACTGTGCTTCAGTTTAAGCCAAATTGAACATAGAGGCCAGTGTCACTCACAGGTGTGTTATGTGGACAGAAACTCTTAACTGTTAGAAGTTTTTACCTGACGTGTGTGTGTGTGTGTGTGTGTGTGTGTGTGTGGACAGGCTTCCGGGAATCTCTCTGCCTGAGGACATGAGGCAGAATTCATGGAAAGTACAACAGCTGGACCTCTCTGTTCTGCTCTGTACTTACAGCATGAATGACATGATGTTCTCAAACATTGTGTATATTAATGGTTTACTGATTACAATAAATCTCACACACACACACACACACACACACACACACACACACACACACACACACACACACACACAGGACATCTTGAAGTGTTTTATTCCTCTTATACCGCAGCAATTTGCCACATCAGTGATTACAAGTTCTTTAAAGGACGATGTGTCGTATTTTATATCCATTTGTTGTTACATTTAATGTTGTTGAACGCCGACAAAACAAGTTAGTTCAAAGATACAAATCCCTGACACTGGAGACTCCTTCTGTAAATGTTAAATGAAACTCCTTATGGAAAACTTCACCGAATCAACCATCATATGAAATCTGGAGTCTGGAAAGGTAAAATTTATCTACACCAAGCCTCTCGGGTCTCGACTCGGATCTCCAACACGAACACCGAGAGCACACTCCTGCGTTCTCCACACTCCAGTCCCAGCGTCTTTAAGGACTAAGTGAGTTACGATAACGTCTGTGTGCATGAGGATGGAGGAACAATGCTGGAAACACACTGACATTCCAGGCCACAATTACAGAACCGGACCAGACGGTCCCGTCCCAAACACCTACACATGGAGAACAATGGACTCGTCTGTTTGCGTACAAGGGCACGTCTCATGGCTGGCCTCGTCACCCTGCACTGTTCTCCGTGAAGAGTGTTCAGATTGTGTTATTAAAGTTAATTCAATAAATGGTGAAGACATTGGCACTTGTTCTGCGCGTAATGAAATGATCATGATGTGAGAGACGAGGGCAGAATGTGGTCATGTGCTCCTGAATGCACAGCTTAGCCTTTCATTTACGACGTTCATTTGAATAAGCGAGAGTGATGTGGCCGGATTTTCTGAGATTTTTATATAAGTGATGTTATAAGACAAGAGAGGAATGCTAAACCCCGACCAGAACCAGAACCAGAACCACGACCTAACCGTGACCTAACCGTGACCTAACCGTGACCTGTGGAACTTTTTCAGGTGCAGCCGTTTCCACTGCTGATCCAGAATCCACCAGATCCGGTCCACACTTTATCTCCCTCTAACTCAGTGAGCACTAACTCACCTGTTCCTCTTTTACTGCTAATCAGTCTGTGTGTTTAAACAGCACAGTTTTGGTCGGTTAGATTTTTGTTTGCAGCGTATTTTTGTTCTTTTTACTTGCTTCCTTGCATTTTTTTAAAATCTCATTTATTTCCTTGATCAGTTCACCTGCTTCTTTCTTTCTTTTTTTAAGGGTTTTATGTGCAACCTGAGTATCTGAGTTCATGGCTTTTTATTTCACATTTTTTACCATTTTTTTTACACAATTGTAGAATTGGTGCCATGTTAGTAATGATATAATGATTCAGGAATATTCTCTAATTAATTTATTCAAGTTTATGATCTGGTATTATATACTGGTAGCATTTACCCTCAGTGCTGAAAGGACAAAAAATAAATAAATTACTAACATTAGCAAACACCATTTAGTTATATTTACTGCTAAGCCTTATTTTAAGGCTGTGTTCTGCTCAAATCCGATCTTTTGGCATCTTAAATTTGAGCATTTCCTGAGTGGAAAAGTAAAACAAAACAATATCAGCAACAAATGAGAGGAAGTAAGAACAACATAAACAGACTTCTGTATACGTCAATCATTTTGTCAGAGCAGGTCAAACCAGATTTGTTTCCCTCCTCCTTCCATGATTCTGTGTGCTGTTCTTCTTGTTCTTGTAATTGTCTGACTCGAAGTTTTTCATAGTTGCTGCAGAAAAAGCTGTTATGATGATCATGTTAAACGATTTCCCTCGGGGTTCAAACGTACTCTCTCTCTGTCGATCTATCCAGATCCCACCTACTGAGCTGGTTTACCCCGAGTGCCTGAACTAACCCTCATAGCATTTCTGTAATTACTGTTTAAAAAAATAAATGAATAAATAAAAAACCAGCACATTTTTCTGGTCATTTGGTGGAAACTAGAGGTGAAAATCTAAATCTTCTATATGATACAATACAGCAGGTCTGGTGTTAATTCATAAATGAGATCAGTGATGTATTATTGTTAGCAGTATTCATTTTAGTGCCTTTTAAACTCATGCATCGCTCCAAATCCTCTCATCATTCCCATCCTATATTCACATTCAAGCTCTTGTTCAGATTAAATATGAAGGTGTAAGTACAGGTTGGAAAATAGAGTTTCCACCAAATGGCCAGTTGCAGCTCAAATCAATTTTATTTGTGTATTTGTTTAATTGCCATCGTCACATTTCTGATTTGTCGATTTGAGTCGCGCAGCTCGTTGTACACGGTCGCTGCTGCTGGATGAACGTGTTTAGACATCTGTGATGGAGATTACACACTCATGAGATAAAGCGTTACATAATCCATGGTTTTGTTTAGCTTTTTTCTCCTGCTTTTTGAAGCCTATTATCTGGAGCCTCGAGCATTACGACATCGCTGAAACGGAAAGTTGAGCAGCACGTATTGCTTTCTCCATCAGTATTGGCGATTGTCCCTGGATCTGCACGTTCGGAGCTCTCGAATTGAAAACATGTTTTGTGTAACGTATCTTCTGAAGAAGGCATCTGAGGCATCGACTCCCACTCAATAACGTTAAGCAAGACGTTGGAGCACTCTGTCTCGGGTGTTTGGAACGGCCAAATGTTTTCGTCCTCCCTTAAGAGGCAGATTAGAGATCTGCAACACTCAACATCTCCACTCCATCCATAAATCCATGATTTTTTTTTCTTTTTCTTTTTCAATAGCGAGAAGAGGCGGAGTCTGGTTGCTGCTCTGTGAGTTTCCTTTTCAGCTGCCTGTCATGAGTTATGACTTCAGGCTGGGTACAGTAATGCATTCATCTCATTAAAAGCCAGAGCTCCATATGCACGAGATGTTTATAATTATTATGCAATTATAATTTACCTCGGCAATGTCAAAAAAAGCCAGAGACTAAAGGAACGGAATTAAAGTTAAAGGATAAAGCAGATTCACCGGTATTCACACGCATAATAACGCTAGTGTGTTTGACAGGTTTGGTTTCAGCTCGTGACAGTTTCAAGGCTTGATGGTGTGATGAAGCAGAGTTAGTGTTAGTTGATTATTTTCCTGTAACAGCACGTCCTGAAGCGTGTTCTTCCTTTTTATACAGCAGCGATTTGATGAAATACATGTCATTCTTTCATTTTTATGTGTGAGGATGTATTTAATGTCCTTGAAACAACAGATTTCCTCTTCTAGCTGCTATAAACAGTCGCTCCCTCACCGGCCTCTCATCTCTCTCTTCGACAAAAACACAGCTCGTCATGTTACAGGGAAAAAAGAAACGCTGAAAAGACAGTTAGCAGGGATAACTGGTCTGAGGAGCTCCATCTCTGCAGCACGTATTTCATCGTTAACCATCATGTCCGTGAACTCGCTAAGAATTTAACAGGCTTAGCTTGCTAGTTAGCCAACATGCCTGATTTATGTTGCTTTAGCAAACCTACATAGCTTGTCTAAAATCCACATCAAGGTAGATATCTAGGTCCTATTCTTACCGAGGAGTCGCCTGTACATGACGCCTGGACATGATGGTTTGTTTTAAGTGTAAAACGTCTCGAACACGCTCACAAACAACATGGTTGTAAGCATTAAGAGACTTGCATGCCTTCGATTTCTCTCTAGTATAAACGCTCTGTAGTATAAATGTTCTCTAGTAGAATTCTATGAGCTGTGTATATACTGTATGCCTGGTTGTCGCAGGCTAAACCGCCACTTAGCATCATTTAGCCACTGACAGGACGCCAAGCCATCAGGATCTTCTGGAGTTGAACACACCACTCGTTTAGCTGAATGGCACTCCATGTCTTTTAGTGCCGATCCATAATAATAATAATAAGTGGATAACATTTATAGCTAACATCTATCCGATTCCTAAATAAAGTTCTTGATGGTTTCTTCAGTCAGCTCAGAACCGAGAAGCGCCCGGTCGCTAAGCTGCTTGGGTCTTAAGGAGAAGTTTAAAGACCTCTGTTAGCTCGTTGAAGGGATGAAGTGGATGAAGTGTACGGTGCAGAGGAGAGGAAATGGACCTAGTCATGTTTTTTCCCGTCTCCTGAAAGAGGTTAAGCGACAGGTCTGTAAGTGCACACCTGCGTTTCGCTCACTCCTGGTGTCGGATCTGATATTTTCGTGTCGAGCGACTCGACCAGCTGTGTGTGATTATAGCGTTGGTAATTATAGTGCTCAGGTGTGCATACTGACAACGATGACCCTCAGCTACATTTCCACACACACCCAGCATGACGATGCTCCACTCACGCCTCCTCTAGGTCTGATCGCTCCTTTTACACGCAGACACAAGCCACGATTGATCAGCTCAGGAAACTGAGGTTTTATTGTGTATCGTCATGGTGACAGTGCGGAGATAAAATATTAATTTGCTCAAAGCCTTTTTGTTTCCACAGATTGGCCTGGTAAAGAAAAGAAAATACTGTAAATATACCATGAATTAAATAAATATATACAGAATAACAGATCACCACAAAAAAGAGTGCTTTATTTCTCTTGTACTACAGCTTCTTATCGAGTTAGTTCCTGTTCACACTTATGTTATAGCAGCTATAAATAATTATTCCCTCACCAGACTCTTCTCTCTCTCTCTCTCTCTCTCTCTCTCTCTCAGAGAAACTGAGAAACCACAAAGCGTAAACACCTCTGTCCTGAAGATGTCTGAAAACTTCAAGTCACAGCGTCGCCTCGGACTGTTACGAAGCACTGACACTGGAGACTCCTTCCCTAAGTGTTTTAATCCATTTATGTGGCCATCCAAGCCCCTGTGATTGAGCTGTTACTATAGAAACGATGACCTATTAAGACAAGCACGTTAATAGAAACCTGTGATTTGCAGCTGCACTACTGTCAGAGCTGCTGTTATAGAAAATGAACCAACACCTTGTGACCAATCAGATTCTACCGTGCTGCAGTAGGTAGAACTTTCAGCCTCGTGTCAGCCGTGTCGAGTACTGATGCGGGAAACCATAGCTGCTGGGACGAGAGGTCAAAGGTCATGTAAGGATTACATGGAAAGCATCCCCTGAGATCAGAGACTCGCGCGTGTCTCTTTACATCCACGTCTTTAAAATGGATGTTTATTTTTTGACTTCAACGCAGAAGAGCATCAGTAAAAGACGAATAAGAATAGGAAAATGGTAGACCTGCGAATAAGGCATCGATTCCTAGCGTGCTTCGCCATGCAGGTGTAATTACACGTTCTCTCTCGTTCTTGTTTTAAAACTATTTCCTCCTCCTCCCCCATGTCCAGTCCATCTCTCAGGTCCTCCAGCGAGGGCTTTTGAATGGCAAGCCCCGGATGACACTGCTAATAATTTGTTACACAGCGAGTCCTCCTACTAACCAGCGGATTAGATGGAAATTGGTTTGGCAGAAGGCTTTTCGCTGTGACTGTAGAGTTTCACTGCTAACAGGATTTGCCATCAGCTCAGTATATCAAAGTCGGGCCGCTTCGATAAGGAGTCAGCACTTCGCCAAATTAAAAAGTGACCCACAGGTGGGCCTCGCTCCCACGCCGATGGAGGGATTGGGAGCTAATTGCTTTTTAATTCTGTTACGAGGCCCATCCAATTAAAGCACTCCTTCTGAAGGATGGGCTGGGGAAAAAAGCGGATAGAGTGTAAAGCTTTTACTACAGACTAGGGGGTGTGGCGTATTGAGGAAAAGGTGCTTTGTAAGACAGTTGGGTTATTAACTCAGACTGGCTGAAGAAAGACCGATCTGCAAAAGGCAAGCAGGAAAGTGTGTGTTGGTGCAAATCGAGGGGAATCAATGCCCTGTTCTGCTGTGCGAAATGCAAACCCCTTCTCATGGCATGTTGGTTTTGGGGAAATTTTCAGGGACAAGTAGCAATTGAGTAACAATTCTTGAGTGTAAATCCTTCACCTTCATCATATGATTACATGATATATGATATGATATGATTTCGATTCATACATCAACACTTCTATATTTGATGATACTGCTGAATTCGCTATGATATGATACAACAGACATGTTTTAGGATCCTCTTTCGTTCAACTGCTTGAAAGCCGAGTTACGACTCTATAAAGACGCGTCTTCTCCTGAGGATGTAAAGGGGCGTAGGGGGCGTGTCTGTATAATGACTGACAAGAGGCCAATCCAAATACAAACAAAAACATTCCCACCTGGGAGGCAGGTTTCCGAACTGGGATTATTCAACTGCGTAATAGACTTGTTCGCTAGCTTGCTGGTGCTTGCTTTTAACTGCATTAGTCGAAGGTGTTGATTACTGATGCTAGTTTGTAAATGAACCTGGCTACCTAATAATATCACACAGCTATAGCTAAAGAGGTCACGTTAGCGACATTGCTAGATCCTTAGCATGATGCCATAACTATAGTATAACACATGCAAGTGTTTTAGTCTTTTAAAGAGTGTAAATTGTGTAACTGATGCAGTTTTCATGCTATGCTATGCTACGTGATTCCCCCTAAGATAGTACATCCTGGTGAAGCAATCAGGTCATGACCAGCAGGAAAGCACCTCATACAGTTTACATTAAACTTCTTCAGCACTCTTCTCAGCGCTGGATACGTGGTGCAGAGATGAAAGTATTATCTAAAAAAAAAGAGAGGGGAGAGAAAAAAAAAAAAAAGCGTACCTAGAAAGTGTGTAGCTTGTGCACACTCAAAGACAGAGAGGAAGTGAGTGATAGAGAGAAAACATTTCTGTACATTCCCGACAAAAAAAGAGCTGAGAGTGTGTTCCTTTGCAATCTGCTTCACAGTGTGTGAGCGTGTGTGTGTGTGTGAGTGTGTGTGTCTGCGTTTTCTGAAAAATAGGGCGAGAAAGCGCGAGAGGAATCTCTCTCTGTTTCTCGTACACGAGCTCTGTAACCCAGCTTCCATTTCACAGGGACGGGTCTTGCAATTGTGTTTCGCAATTTTGCTCAAATCAGTTATAAAACTAAAGAAAAATTAATTTTTGAATCGAGGATCTCTTATGAAGCCTTCTTGGTGTGCGAGTAGACGCAGTGTGTTGCGTCCCCTCATGGCTTCTGAATGGAAAGCTGGACAACGTACCTCAATTTTACAATTTATCCAGCGCTAATGCACAATTCCAAGATGCTAAAAGACGAAATGTGGCAGAAATGAACAGAAATGAGTTTTATAAAGAATCAGAAATTAACAGCAACGAGGCAAGATTAAGTTTCATCAGAACTGTTTCGGTCTCCTGACCTCATCTGTACGAGTGCTATCAGGTTTATTGCTCATTTGAGAACTGACAGGATGTAAAAGATCTACAGGGGATAAAGAAGGGTGAAAAAAAAAGAGTCAATAATTATATGTATAGTACCGTGCAAAGGTCTTGGCACCCTGTTTGTTTTAGTTTTAGTACAAACTTTGTTATAGATTTTTATTTTCTGACTTCTACATTATTGATTCAGTACAACGTTAGTTTTCTGGCACAAAATTAAATGTTACAGAAAAATGTTTGTCAGTAAAGAAAGCAGCAGATGACATCAGAGACACTTTTCAGATTAAATAGATAAATAAATAAATAACGAAGGGTTTCGCTGCACAAATTCTCCAGAAGAACTTTGTTTCATTCATCACTGTTTGCTGCTCTTTATAGTATTTTTTTAAATGTAGAAACATTTAATTTCAGTATTTTTGAAGGCATCGTTACTCTGCAGCATTTCTTTGCATGTGCCCAAGACTTTTGCACAGAACCGTATATTTTTGTTACTTGAGATCATGAAGGAGTATCTGTGAAAGCTAACACACGTCTGATTGTTCTGTTGTAAGGGTGCGCAAACTATTGCACTCTGACTCCTGTTTATATTTGCATGATAAATGAACTTTTTAGTTGTTTTCACAGTTTTTGTTCTTTCTATTTTTTGTGAATTTTGTCTTTTTTTTTTCTTTTGACGCTACTGCATGTGTCCTTTTGTTCTCCAAATGTCTTTTTTGTATTTTTCCTCTTTTTTATTTTTTATGTGTGTTTTATTTATTCACTCATTCATCCATATGTGTTCTTCTTCTCTAATTAGAGTCTACTCTGGCCCATGAAAGATGTTTTGTAGATAGGGTGCACAAACTTTTGCACTCTGACACCCATTTATGCTTGCAGGACAAATTTTTTTCTCACTCTTTCTTTTTTCTTTACATCTGTATGTAACTTTTTCCTTCTTGTATCTGCATTTTTCTTTTTTTTTTGCACATTTTGCCTTTATTTTTTCCCCCTTTTTTTAGGTATGTGTTGTTTTTTTTTTCTTTATGTACAGTTGGTCTTATTCTCTGATGTAGAGTCTACACTGATCCAGGGTGTGCTAACTTTTGTACTCTATAACTGATGTAACTAATATTTGTTGCTGCATGATAACATTCTTTTACAAAAAATAAAAATGTGTGGTTTGTTATAAAAAAAAAAAATGACGATTGTAATCCATTTTTTTCCAATTTTTTTTTTTCTTGAAGCATTTGTGATCTTTTTCTTCACTTCTTGCTCTTTTCCTTTCTTTTTCTTTATTGCATTATTTTCCCCTGTGTGTCCTTTTTTTATTCTTTTTCACCCGTGTGTTTTTATTCCGTGCTCAGAGCTAAGTCTGCCCCAGTCCCCTGACGCTGCGGCGGGATTATCTGTGTCTGGGAGTGTATCTGTGCAGCGGCTCTCCGAGTGCCGCTCAGTACCAGCGTCTGTCTCACACTTATCTGGAAGATAGCCACGAATCCACTCGCGTCTGGCCGAGCCGCTCCACATCCTCTCCTCCAGGCTGAGGCTCTCACGCGAGCGGGATTCTGCTCTGCTAGGAGAATGCATCTTTTTTCCTTCTTGCTCTCGGAAGGCAGCTCACTTGTTTCCATCACGTCTGATCGAGTGTTTATTATGTACAAGCTCCAGCCGAGTTTATCAGTCTGAATGTTTCGCAGCTGATTGTTTGCCCTTAAAAGATACCATGGATGCTTTGGTATCTGATTGAGAAGTCAATACAGGGTCCAGAGAGGATCAATATCGAGTCTTTCAAGCGGCGGTGATGTCTGTGGACGGCTTGCGTAACACGCGGGTGGTTGGGCGTTAAAACATCCGCGTGCAGCTGATCTACAGAACCTCCTGCACACTAAATATCATAAATATCCGTCCTGTCACGAGCACGCGATGCATAGCACCGAATCAAACTTTCACTCAAATGCTCTGTGTCACATTCTGCAGCAAGGTCACTAACTACCACCACACTATTTGAATAAGGTCGATGCGTAATAAATCACGTTAACGCTTATTTTTAAAAAAAAATCTTTCTAAAGCTCTCGCCTGGTTGGATTCGTTTATCAGCAGGACGTCTGTAATCATTTTTGTACACATCTCCTCAGAGATAAAACTCTCGCAGTCAGACGCCAACAAAATGACCACAGGAGGAGGAGCGAGTTTCTAGCAGTAACGCATATTTGCGTTACGCGGTCACGTGATCACGCTCCAATTCACGAACATGGCGTCCAAGCAGTCAAAGAGACACTGGAGTACAGAAGGGACACTGGCTCTTATTTCAGTTTGGAGCGAACCAAATCTCAATAATCGCAACGTTTACGATAAGCGACTGTTTTTCATTTCATGACTCGTATCTTTTTTTTTTTTACAACATGAGGAGACATTTGCATACAAACTCACACTTGTGTATCCAGAATAAATGATCAGACAAGCACCGAGTTTTTGGTGGAAAAAAAACTCATCCGGTAATTTTCTCAGGGCAGGTTGGAGAAAAACTCCGGCATCCGGACAGATAACAGTACAGACACACACTCGAATATACATCGCTGTGAAATGAGTGAACTGTCCCTGTCCAGCCCTAGAGCAATGTCTGACAGTGACCTCTACACATTCAATGTGTGTGTGTGTGTGTGTGTGTGTGTGTGTGTGTGCGCTTTCTTCCCTCTGTTTCTCAGGTGAACGAGTGGTTTTTACTGGTAATGCACACCTCTGCTGCTGACTCACTCAGACGGGAAAGAAACAAAGAGAGGATTCTCTTGAGCGGAGAAGTGTGTGTGAGGTGTGAGCGAGGAAAACACACCTGCAGCTCAAGCTTCAGAGCTGCTCTACCACACTCAACACACACTCCTTACATTACATTCACCTTTACTCTCTTCTCATGAAATTTATGACACAGAGAAAGAGAGAACAATTCACTTTTCGCTTCTGTTTACACTCAGATTGAATCTAACACCTTTTTAAAGCTTTAGTCCTCTGGGGTCTGTGCTGAAACATCATAATCCTCGCACAGAACTCCTGAGGAATCCCTTTCTTCTAAAGGTGTATCATCTGAAGCAGGATTACTGTAACCACAGACAAACTAATCAAATGTTTTTGTCGTGAAGGACTTAATAAAATAAGGAAAATATGGTGTCATCGTTTTCACAGTTAAAGTCTCTGACTCTACAAATGGACTTGTGGGTGTTTTAAAGCATCATTGGACATCATAAGCACTTTATGAGTCACATACATACATACATACATACATACATACATACATACATACATTTAGTTTGTAAACACTTTTTAAAAAGACTCCCTTAGATCTGTCGATACCTTTTAAAAAAGGAAATTGGATCATAACCCGGAGTTTTCTGGACCTCTTCATCTTCTGGAAAGGTAGCAATTTTTTTTAATGACCATTTTAAAGTAAAGCTGCAGGACGTCGGTCTATCAGCTGGCGTCTGGTACGGCAGACCGCACGTCTGACAAGCTCATCTCTGAAATAAACGACTAAAATAAGCCTGGAGTGCATGACGTCATTCAAAGTTTTGTGTTTAAATGAAAAGAATCAAAATCTTTTCACCAGATGAATGGCAGTAAATGTTTTACTACTACCACGAACCATTCAGTCTAAATCATGCTGTGAGTGGCCTACATCCAAAACAAGATGGCGGCCATTTTATTCATGGCATCTGGACAACACACACACACACACACACACACACACACACACACACACACACATACTACATAAACTCAAAAGTCTAGAGTCATGGTGGAAGATACTTCCATATAAGTACTTATGTAAGTCTTAAAAAATAAGTTATACGCGAGGATTTTTGTTTTATAGTATGATTTTCTGATCATATCTCCGATTTAACGCGAAAAAATAAAAATAAATAAGGTTTACTCACTTTACGGTATACCATACAATGTGTATATATACATTATGATAATGTGTTATTAACACTACCCATAATACAGTGCCTGGTTACTTTATAATGCATAAATACGTTACATAATTCCTAATAAAAATAGCTAGAACTTGTAATGAATTTGAATTAATAATTAAAACATTGAGTAAACTTCCTTTATGAAAGGATTATAACATGACAAGAATGTGTTAATAGTCCTTACATAGCTCATAAATAGAAAATAAATAGAAAACGTTACTGAAGAAATGCTATATTTATGCTAATTTTGCAACTTTATCGCTAACTATTGTTCAGAGCGCGATAGCTGACTCGTAATGTCCTGTACGACTTTCCGTATCACTCCTTCACTCGTCTCCAGCAGCCACATACGCGTCGGAAAGAGAGCACACTTCTTTGCAGCACACGTGTCTACGCAACACGCACATCCAGACCTCTCACACATGTGTACGTGCACAAAAACAACCTCCATCGGCACCCGGGTAAACCGACGTCGAGCGGTCGCGACCGTCACTCACAGTCACAAATGATTAATTAACACGTCTCCTCCTGAGCAGTCAACGTGGGCTCGAGCCAGCATGGCTGAGCTCTCCAACTTAACAAGAACACCTCTGGAGAAGCTTAAGCGTCACCGTTCACATGAGGTTGTCTTTTTTTCTTTCTTTTTCTTTTGGCATTTGTGCTCTGCGGATTTACAACGTTTGTTAAGTTAACAATCACAATCACATTGTTAGCAGGAACATTATAATAAAAGTGTAATTATTGCATTCGCTTGTTTAAGTGGGTTCAAATGTATTAATGATGTGTCATTGCAGATGATTAAAACATGCCATCCTGTTTAATCAGCACACTCATTCATCCCAGAGAGATAGAAACCGTTTCAGTCGAAGCCAAATCGCTGCCTACTAAGATCAAGTTAAACGGGGCGATGTCATCACCCTGAAATTGTCTCTGGAAGTCCCCTTGCTAAATGTTTGTGTGGTTTCTATTATATTTTTCTCAAGCAAAGAATTTGGTTGTCCTGGCCTGATGATGTGTCTTTTTTATGTACGTTACTTTCTCTGGAAAAAAAAAAAAACCCTAGTGGTCTGGCAATTGGCTCTGGTCAATGATAGAGTGCCATTAGGGGCTTGATTGCTTTTATTTATTTATTTATTATGAAAGTTCCAATGGAAGAAAAATGATTCGGATATGATTAAGTCCACCGGTGCAGTCTTGCGCTTATCTATGATGAGATGATGTGCAGTCAGATCGAACACATTCATAGGAATCTAATGAGCAACTGCTTTGGATTTCACAGAAGAGTCATAAGAGCTGGGACCAGTAATCTTTAACCTTGCCTTAACATTTCAACTAAAACGTTTAAATAACCATTCGTAACTTTTCCACGATGAAACATTTCCATTAAGTAACATCACAGAAACATTCATAACCTTTCTATTACATAACATGTTTGTAACCATTCATAACTTTTCCTTAAACATTCATTACATTAAACATTTGGCAGTTTTCCATTACGTAATGTCACTCAATGGAGAAGTTATGAATTCTTAAGAAAGGTTATGTTCATTTCCATTTACTTCTTTATATAACATTCCATAACATTCCGATTATATAATCATTATACTCTGCATAGTATAACCTGACTTTTCCATAACAATTTTTGACTTTATCATTACACATTATACTGTTAAGCAAAGTTATGAAATGTTATGTTCATTTGCATTATGCAACAATTGTGTAATCATCCCTAACTTTTTCTCCAACGTTCATGACTTCCATTATGCAACATTACATAATCCAGAACGTAATTATATTCCCATTACGTAACCTTTCAGTACATTTCCTAACCCATTCACCTTTTCCTTAAATCGTTCATAACATGACTTTAGCTATTTGTACATTTTTTTTTCCCCATTACGTAATATGCCAGAACTTTTCCTTTAAAACTTGTAACTTTTTCATTACTTATTGTTACACAATCAGTCATAACTTCACCTAAATCACTTTCTTGTGTAAATTTCTAACAAATTTCCAGTCTCACTCATTTAGATCTCATTTCATCATGTATTTGAACAGGAGAGATAGCTTTGCATTGAGTTTGGAGAAATTCTAGAGTTCATTCTGAAAATGATTTCCATCCATCCTCCATATTGTGGCTAAATAGAGAGTAGACGTTGTACCTTTCTTAAAAATTGAGTAGAGTCCGAAGTGGTCGAGTGTGGTCATTTTTATGGGTCCTCACTTGGGTTATATGTGCATTGTATAGGAAGTCTATGAACTGGCTGTAAAAGTGATGGTCTTGCAGGAGCCACACTTTAAGGATATAAAGCGTTTTAATGGGCCTTCAGCCTGCTAGGTCACGCCTGACTGGCGTGACTACTTTCATCCGCAGCCAAGTGCCGTTACCGCACGACATGTTTCGACTGATCGCACACGGGGCGCCTCTGGGAGGGCCGTTTATGGAAGAGAACATAAAAGTAAACAAGAAGGCTGCGTCAAGGCAAGCACATCCCTTATCCAACCTACAGCTCATTGGTACAGCCAGAGGGTGGGCATTCAGCACAAAGCTCACACTATGGTCATGACAAGACTCTGGAGCCCCTGTGGCTATGCTGATTTTCTCAAATGGCCAAGAAGACAGTCTGTTAATGATGCTAAATGTCAGACAGAAAACAGTGGCACTGCAGGGTGTGTGTATTTGTTAACTGTTTTGCTCTCACAACTTCAGGGTCTCTGGTTTGATCCTGAGCTCTTGTTTGGAGTTCCACATGTTCTCCTCCAGGTTCTGCGGCTTCCGCTCGTACACATAGCAGTAGGTGGACTGAGTACTCTGTGTGAAAGTGTGTGTGAGTGTGTGTGGTGTCCTGAGATGGACCAGCAGTCCATCCAGGGTGTATTCCTGCCTTGTGCCCAGTGTTCCCCGTACCAGGGATGGTGCTTACTGAAGATGAGCGAATGGGATTATGGTAATACATAGTGCAACTACAGAACTAGAGAGAACTTGACCATGGACGAAGCAATCCGCGGTGCCATCTTGGATCAAGATAATAATGCAGTATGTGCCTTGGCATCATAAATATGTATACTCATGCTTTATAAAGTGTTGTGTCCATAACCTTTTTTTATCTTGGTCAGGGTCAAGGTGGATCTGCAGCCAATCTAAGTACGTTACTGTTTCCACACTCCATATTCTGCCAGAAGGAAATGCAGGAAGGAAAAAGAAACAGCACAGAGGAAATACAGCATCACACCTCTACCGTGTACCCGCCGACTACATTAGGCAGGTGAGCTGGGTTTCTTCTCGAGCACGTCTCCATGCTCTCAGTGCGTGTCCTTGTAAATTTGAAGTTTCTCTTGTCAAACGTCCAAAGAACATCGGCGCTCGCCAGGAGGCTCCATTAATTTCCTCTCCAGGCCTTTTTTTTGTCACGTTACAAATGAGAATGAAATCATTTTAGTTTAGAGCCAGACATTTTAGTGACATTTTCCTTGTCCCCTCTAAACTGTGTGTGTGTGTGTGTGTGTGTGTGTGTGTGTGTGTGCGCGCTCTCTCTAAGCACTGAGAAACCTAGAGTGTAATAAATAGAAAGTGAGAGCGGGGGATTACATTCATCAATCACACCTAACCCACCACCGAAACTTCTGAAGAACCCTGACTGACTTCTGTTTAGTTTACACATCTGTAATATCTGCCACTGTTTTCTGTGAAATGTCTTCTTCTGAAATGTTGTTTTTTGTTTTATGTATTATATTATATTATATTACACCTCAGCACCTCAATGCAGACAGGACAGACAGCAGCTAACGAGTTTTGCTTCAGTCCTGATGTGTTTATTAGTGAAAAGATGATAAGCAGGGTGGCTCACTGTGGCTTTCGATGCCTACGTACGTAGAGAAAGAGAAGAGTTAGTGAAGGATGGTGTCCTTCAGGGAGGTCGGTTAGTCGAGACGAGATCCTGCTGGTGTGATACGGAGTCAGCTTTTGAGCTTGTTCATTTCTATACAGAGCCAAGATAAGACACCGGGCCTACTTTAGGTCACCATGACTCGATTCTTTTTTTTTTCCTTTTCAACAGGAAACTGTATGTACCTTGGCTCATATGTGAAATTTTACAGGAACAGTACAAAAGCAAATGTAGAAAAAACGGGGTCAGTAGTTAGGATTAGGGGGAAAAAATAAAAAATCTTGTGCAACTTACTGCTTATTTAAAACGGCTCCGATCTTAAATGCTACAGTGAATGGTACAGAACTCTTCCTGTAAGACATTACAAAAGCAAAACTTTTCATTTACTAAAAAGGACAATAAGTCTACAGTAACTCAAATAACCACTCTTTACAACTGTGGTGAGCAGAAAAGCATGTCAGAAAGCACAACACGTTGAAGCTTAAGGGCAGATGGGCTACAACAGCAGAAGACCACGTCATGTCCCACGTCATGTCCCACTTCTGTCAGCCAACAGCAGCTGAAGATTTAAAAAAAATGACACTTTTTTTTCTCTTCTATTCATCAGCTGTCCGGTTTATGGTGAGCCTACGCTCACGGTCTTTCTCTGATACTTGATCTCTTCATCTGTATCTCATGATGTTATACACACACGAAGTTGTACTGACCGACTAAACCAATTAACGTGTTTTGGCAACGTACATTACTCCGAAATCTCTCACTTAAAATGAGTCGCGGGTATTCTGTGTGGCAGCGTGACATTAATAACACAAATGATGAAACTGGAAAACTTGATGGGACAGAACAGAGAGCCACACGGAGCTACGATTACAGCACATTACAGAGCCGAAACCGATGAAACATGCTGGCTGAGTGTGAAAAAAAAAAAAAAATGACTGAAAGACAGCATGTAATCCTCTTTCCCTTCATAAATTATACATTTGCTTAGGGCAGCATATCAAACTCTCAACGTCTGGACAAGAGCTGGACCGGGGTTTAAATTCACGAGGCAAAAACACAGAAGGGGGAAAAGTGGCAGAGACAGATACAGAGAGAGAGAAATGTGTGTATAAAAAAGACAGAAATAAAGACAAAAAGGGTAAGAATAGACAGAGAGAGAAAAAGGAGACAAAAAGGGGCTATGAGAAGTAAAAGACAGGATTTATTTCTGGATTTATTTATTTGTTCAGTTGTTTATTTGAGTCCAGGCAAAAACTCAGTCACCAGAGTTCACACGTTATGTGCTTGATCTCGCAGATCATTTTACACAAAACTGGGGTTTCAGGAAGTAGTGTGCGTGTGTGTGTGTGTTCATGTTTGTGAAGTATTGCAACCCAGATGAGAAGACTTGATATATGCCGTTATAGCTCGAGGTGAGCTCAGTAATCATCTAGATTAAGTAAAAACTGCAGCATTAAATGTCTAGGAAAAACTACAGCACATTTTAACAGCAATCTTACTTTTTAATTGCAGTGAGGGATTAAAATATGCACAGAAAATTCTCCAAAAAATTGTCACCCTACTTTAGAATGAGCTAAGATCAATATAAAACACCACAAATGTTATTTCCAGCTTCTACTGTTTGGAGGAAAAAGAAAGCTAGCCGGTTTCGTACTCACCATTACTCAAATACTACATAAATGAAAGAGTTTCGTCACTTGAAGTACCAGTCAATGTCTAAAATCTTTTAACCAACTAATGTGTCTATGCTGATTGATCTAAAGTCATTCGAAGTAGTGAAGTAATGAGCAGTAAGTTACTGAATAATATGCTTTAATACGGTTATTTGAAAAGGTATGGAAACTTAGAAATACGGCTACTGATCAGAGACCCTCAGACGTTTTTCCAGAACCTTGTTATACAATGCCGAAAGTTTAAAAATGCGATCGGACCTGAAGCAGTAAAAAAGTGAAGACAAGTCAGGTCTGATCTCCTCCTACCAGGGCCGTGGGAGCCGAGGGCAAAGATGCACAGGAAAAATGCCCCTTTTGAAAGTAAACAGATATGTAATTGAGAAAACAAGGAAGAAGTAGGCATCCGTGGAATGCGGGCATTCTGGGAATGCTGCAGTCGGAGGACAAAGGGAACACAGTAACGGCAGTGCGACTCTCACAGCCGAGAGACCACTGAGCTGGACGCTCTCTCACACAGCAAGTGGGACACAGGACATAGAATGCCTCCTTGTTGGCAGAGATTTCATTGTATGGGTGTCGGGGGGAAGGCGATTCAACATTCCCAGCGTCCATTATGAATACATTTTATTACGACGCCACTGCAGGTCAATGACATTTAGTCCAGTGAACTGTTTATGATGGCGGGATTGAGGTGACTAATCTCAGCGTGATCAATAAATCTAAAAACTATTCTCCATTAACATGTTGATATAGAATGGATCGCCAAGCTATACAGAGAAGAAGCACTGAATGAAACCACGCCAAAGAACGTTCGCTATGACATTCCTGGTTTTCCAACAGCAGGATCCCGGATTCAAGGAAAGATGCAATCTGTGTGTCTACTTGTCACACACCTTATTACTCGAGACTACGTAGTCTTGTTTGGAATACACCATGGAACTTGAGACTCTCTCCCTATCTCACTGTCACTGGTCTTTTTTTTTTTTTCCAGGCTGAGCATCTATCAGTATCCGTCATTCGTAGAGTTCTGCCCTTCTCCTGTCCAGTTTGGAACTCATCAATGTCCGCTGACGCCCCTTCCACCTCCATGTCAAACCCCTGCTGGCCTCCCATTAAACACTTTCTCATTAGCACACGATGGACTGTTGAGGGGGTGCTAGTCATCACCATCAATCTACAGCTAGTCTGATGGGACCTGGCCAAAGACAATACAGTCAATTAGTCTCTCCTCAGGAAGACTGCTGAGACGGCCGACATTCAGACACTTCTGCCTCGGTGGGCACATTTTGCCAGCAAACACCACAGACCTGAACTTCTGCTCTGGCTGTCCACATGGTTTAGACATCTACATCCCTGCCAGCAATATAGATTTAGATAGAGTAGAGATGGAGATTTCACCTAATCTGTACTCAATTACCAATAACATCTTCGAGTTCCATCACTTTAATATCAGAAATACTCCAAAATTGTCTATACCATATAAAAAACTCAAAGTTTATTCATTTGGCTGACAAAACAAAGGGTCCGCTGTGGCGTAACAAATCTTCACCCTCTCTTCGGGAGATCACGAGTTCAAATACTGACAACACAACAGCCATCCATGGCCTGGAGTCTAGGAGTCTAGGAGGCAAAATCGACCATGTTCTCTGGGTGGGAGGGGGATACTCCCATTCCACCGCCAATCACAGCATCACTAGCGGTCTGCGAGCTCATGTATGTGGAAGAGGGCGGATAGCACTTTCCTCTGAGTGTGTTATACTGCCCTATGATGCAGCATGAACAGGAGTTTGAGAAGATATGGTTGGCTGGCTTCACGTGTCTCGGGGGGGAAGCACGTGTTAGCCTTCACCCTCCCTGTCTGGTAGCTGTTGTATGATATGGAGAGTTAGCTAGTAGTTAGCCAAGGAGCACTGACACTCATGGTGGCCCAAAGCCTAACTAAGAGCCAGCCGGTTTTATAGCTAGACAAGTTAATGGAAATAAATTTGTCATGTTTAATACTCGGTTACAAATTGATGACTGATATCATTAGACGCTGAGTACCTTCCCTCCTGGAGCTCTTCAAGGACTGTAATGCAGCCATATTCAACAACCCTTCACTTCTAGGGACGTTGGGTTTCAGATTGGTTTCCACAGCTAAAACAGATCGTTTGGGTTCAGGTCAGGACGCTGAGTCCGTCAGTCAAAACTCCGTAGTAGTGCGTTTCAAGTTATTCTCCTGCTGTGCGGTAAAACGACATACACTGATTTTTCCATTTGGTTGGATCTTAGCAGTAAAGTTTTCCATACAATTCAGGATTCATCTTGCTTCTACTTTATTAGTAAGGACAAGTGAACAAATTCCACTGGCAGCTATACATGTCCATGTACCATGTCTCACAGTTGAGCTGGTCTGCTTTGGATCAAGAGAAGTACATTTCATCACTCTGTCTCCTCTCTTGATAAAACTCTGGATGAGAACTCTACAGCTTTTTTAAAAATCATTTGAGCAAACCATATTCTGACAGTTTTTAGTTGTTGAGTGCTACCAGTGGGTAATATTTTGTGGTGAAAACATCAGGTCATGTTGGTGTATTTTTGTGTTTAGAGAAGCCTATTTGATTGGTCAGAAGGTGTTGAAACCTCAGTAAACCTCTGAAAAGCACAGGTTTATATTAATGCACTCGTTCTAATGCATTATTCTTTCTATAGTAACGGCTTCTTTCCCTGAAACAGTAGTTGTATGAATAAGACAGGCTAGATTTTCTATACGCTTCACCCAAATTAAAGACCTCATTCTGCCCTTTAACCTCATAATCACTGTTTCATTTCAAACCCAGCCTGATTAAAGACCCGAGATGACAATCCTCCAGCCCGGTTACTTAGAGACTGCGGCATAAGAATGATCCATCTTCTCTCTTAGAGTGCGTCGTCAAAACAAAGCTTTTATTGTAGAGCAAAAAATAGCACCTAAAATAAATGTAGAGCTGAATCAAAGCAAATAGAGGCCCTAACTTAAATTATATGAAGTGTTGGTGAAATGGAAGGAAAAAAAAAAAAAAAAAAACAAGAAGGATATCACAGTAGGAAGGTCCTGTGGTTTGGAAGTTGGTGCTCGGCTCCAGTGTGTAACCCAGTGACACCAGTGCCTAACAGCATTGTCAGGTGTTCATTCCAGACATGGGACATTAATTCTTGGCCATTTTGCTGTCAAGTAGCAGCAGGAACATGGGCATAAGTTCGTACCATCAGGCTGCCACGCTTCACACGAGCATACCGGCCAGTTCCAGTGCCAAAAGTGGCTTGGTTTCTGAAAAGCACTGAAAAAAAAATTCTGGAAAGACATGGAGAGGTGCTCATATATGCAAGGATAGATATTGTCCATAACATGGCGTCTCCAGAGGGGAAAAATACACTGTCTGTTTAAGCATCCATCAAAGTCCAGAGTTCAGTGTTGTGGGTGTTGAGAGAGGGATGTGCTCTTTTCCAGAAGAGAAGGACAAAAAGAAAACGAGAACCAGACGTGACGCGGGAGTGCCGTTAAAGCCCGGTCTCTGGGTTCACTCTCAGAACTAGGTCAGGTCTTTAGTGCAGTTGTATTGCATCCAGAGAGCAACAAAAATTGCACCTTACTTATCGTCGGGACCTACAACGTGACGTGTTCTCCACTACCCACTCATTATTTTTGTACCCGGTATCGGTTATAGGAAAATAACCAGCAAAGTAATAACCTTGACAATATCAACGGCAGTGAACTGATGACAAGATTTACTCGATAGTTAAGAGAGGAATTAAAACACTCAGTGTTGTGCTGTTATAGGAAAATAATCAATGATGGGGTGATGTAGAGCTACTGTTACCACCTTGAAGTTGATTATAACTTCAATTCATAACTTTGAGTTCATAACTGAATGTGAACTTGACAAACTGGACTAAAATCTCTGAATACACATCAGCTGACGCTTTTGGACACACCATCAGTGATGTTCCTTGAATCCTCAGGCGTTCCAGATCTTTCTACATCATCAGATGATGGTGATCAGACGCCAGCATGTGTCCCCAGGGCATTCCTCTCTCGAGTCAGATCCATCTTGATGCTTTCTCTGCTGATGGATCTTTACTCACACGATGTCCAACATGCTGAGGGTTCTGGACAGATGTTCGGTGGCAAAACATTTCCAGCATCCAAACTCTATAGCAAGCACCTTGCTCTCCAGCCACCCTGCTGGTTCTCACTGACCAGACCCTTCATACTTGGCAAGCTTCTTTTCAAAGGACTCTTCCAAGTGGTCTTCCCAAGGGACTGTGAGCTGCAGCAGGACAACTTGTTTGGTGGGCTTGGACAGCAGGACAATGTCTGTTCTGAATATCACTATGGAGCTTGCTGCTTAAGGTCTACCCATAACTGCCAGTCTCCCTCAGAACTCAGAAGCCCTTCAGATGATTCCTCTACATCCTCTACATCAACGAGGGACCGCCTCATCTACTACATCATTGCCCTAGCTGGAAAATATGCAACCATTGCGAGACTGTTTGGAAATTGCACTGAATGGTAGAGTTGTTTATCACTATGGTAACGGATAAAGACAACGCTATTACAGCAGCTGCTCTTCACTCTTCGCTTCTTTCGTCTTGTCATCTATCATTCATTTATACGTTTCATTAGTAGAGAACTCAATCAAAATGTTTGTACAGTTCCATGAGAGAGTATTCATGCCTGAAAACAAATGCAGTGGAAGACTGATGCAATAAACGTTTGCGACACACTTCCTCCTGCGGGAATCGCGTATGAAATCCGAACACAAGTGGCCCCTGAAGGCATGCTCAATAATTTTGAGACAAAGTATAAAAAAGTTGATTTGCAAGCTTCAAACACAACATTATGGCACGAATATCATTCCATAAATATAGTGTCTAACAGTCGAAAATATTTTCTAACTCAAAAGGAAAATTCTTTTCCTCCACTGTATGGAATGTCTAGGACTAAATCTGGAATGGGATGTTCAATAAGCACATATGAGTGTAATGGTCACTCAGGTATCCACAAACCTTTGGTCATATTTGGGCAGTCGTGGTCTAATGGTCCAAGAGTCGGACTTGTAACCCGAAGGTGAACCTGAAGGTCGTGGGTTCGAGTCTGGGGTCCGGCAGGGATTGTAGGTGGGGGAGTGAATGACCAGCGCNTTGGATGGGTTAAATGCAGAGCACAAATTCCAGGTATGGGTCACCACACTTGGCCACAAAGTCACTTCACTTCACTTATATACTGTAGTGTGTATACAGAGTGAAAGAGAGAGAAGAGAAGAGAAGGAACAGACAAAGGAAAAAAGAAAGATTTGGTAGCCAAGCCAAAGGAAAACGCATTTTGTTCAACTAGGCTGTTTACAACCATCAGAGGAGTATCCATTTCCTGTCATCTCCATCATACATCTCAGAGCCAAGGAGATCACAGCCCAATTAGGGCCTGATATCTAATCGATACACCGCTGGAGCTGGAAGTCATGAAGTAGGCCCTTGAGAGCTGCAGCTCAAATAACTCCACTGTGAGTGCTGTGTGTGGGAGGAACGGCAGAGAAACACGGCCAGATGAAAGCCGCGTATGCGCACAACCTCCTACATCCTACAGTTTTATAGCCTCGTGTTCAACCCATGAATGACTCAGGACATCTATTTTTACTCTAAAACAATGCCAGTGTAACCGATGTTTCTAAACACTCACTCAGTCGCTCTTATCTGAGTCTTAATGCCAAGCTGTTTGATCTGATATTTAATTAATTATTAAATATTTCATGATTATTTGTGAGCAGAAACACTGTTACATACTGCATATGCAAAGACAAGTTTAATCATATTATTTAATGCATATTATTAAACTACATTTAATAAATATTACACTTTACATAAATATTACATTCATTAACTACATTAATAAATCATCATTTTAAAAAATTATAAAAATTATCAAACATACATAATGTTATATACTAAATTTTAAATAATCTATAAAATAAATATATAATGTTTTTTGATTATTATTATTACATTTCGATTTTTTTTTTTTTACTTTTTTAGACTAATTTTTAGATGTATGAAGCTAAATATTTTTAGAGGAAAAAATCTGTACAATATTTACAAAATAAAGGTTTTCACATATATTAGCATCTAATTTGTTACAATTACACAAAAACAAATAACGTGAACAATCTTAATGGAAATGTTTCATTTCAAAAAACATTTATTCTTCTAAATAAATTACACTGAAAGTGTTCACACGTTTTTAGTAGCATCACTAGTCTAATCTAATTTGTTATATAAAAAAAGAAAAAAAACAGAACAATAATAGAAGTGCTTATTGCGTATTCATTAGCAATGTCGCATCTAATTTGTAACATTTCTAAAATAAATTATAAACAACATAAAGGTTTTATGTATTTATTAGTAGCGTCAGATAATTTAATATCTATAAAAGAATATTATAAAATTGTTTACACCTTTATTAGTTGCATCCCAAAAGAAAAAAAAGAAAAACAAACGTTTGCTCCAATATAAATATGATTTTTACAGAATATTAGGCTTGACCTCACTCCTAAGAGAATGATGTCACCTCACCACGCTACGCTTAACTTCATAAACCAACATGGCGTCACTTCCTTACTCGTCCCTGACCTCGATCTTCTACCCCACAACACCTTGCGCTTCTCTCATGATGTAATGCAACAAAACCAAAAGTCTTGGTGTTTGGCTGAGTCTTACATCACAGACACACTGCAGGCCGGCTGACCTGGCGAGCTCGCTGAGTGTTTCACACACACACACACACACACACACACACACACACACTCGTATGACGAGCTTTTCCAGCAGGCCACACACCATGATGTGACCGAGAGAGGAAGAGAGGCTCAGGTAGCCGAGCGGAGGAGAGGATGACGAATGTCTTGGCGTAAACAGGGAGGATTTGAGGTGAGGATCTTGGCTGGATTTCCATACGCAGATTGGGTGTAAAGATCAATCCTCCATTCACTGTGCGTGTGTGTGTGTGTGTGTGTGTGTGTGTGTGTGTGTGTGTGTGTGTGTGTGTGGGGTGTACATTCTACACACAATACCAACTTTATTTCAGTTCTAGTGAATGAATCATATTGTAATTTTCAGTCAGAATTACAGCATTAGTCAGAGATCGACGCTTTTTTGGTGACGACGTGTAAATATACAGAATTACACTTAATGAGGCCTTGAATTTAAAGCCCTACCAAAATGATGCTATTTCCCAAACCTTCTTTCTAAAACAACACATGAAAAGAAGCATTATAACATCTATTTAACCAATTAACCAGAAGTCAAGAAGAAGAACAAGGAGAACCACAGAGCTCCTGCCTACGGTTTGAAAAGCTGATCGGTAAACGTATTATAAAATTAATGAATAATTAGTTGTTTAAAAAAAATAATATTCATTAAAGAAACTTTTTAAATCAATCATTAATCAAGTTTAATTTTTTTTTAGAAAAATACAAAAAATATTTTTTATTGATTTATTAAAAAGAATATAATTCATGTCATTTTATAGAATTACAGGATTTATTCACATGCTGACTAAATTAATGAATCATTATTGGATAAAGAGTTATTTAATAAATATGTTTTATATAAATATAAAATAAATAATTTTAAAATAAATTGTTTATCAAGGTTTTAATTTTTAGAGAAAATACAAATAAATTTTATTATTAATTTATTAAAAAAAGATATAAATATATAATTATTAAAAGATTGTCATAATTATTATTATTATTATTTTTTTTAATAAATATATGGAGCCAAATACATAAGGTTTCATACTTGGGGAGAAAAAAAATTCCCTAGGTCTCCTTTCTCTGTAACATGACAAGCTGCGATTTGTATTATTATTATTAAAAAAAGGAGCAATACACTGTAACTTCTATAATGTCACTAATTTCAGACGTTCTGCATTTTTCAAAAAATGTTAGCATAAGCAATCCGCTGTGGTATAAGAGGAATAAAGCTGCAGCAGCAACACCACACCATCGATGATTTGATTATTTGCCTACAGCAGCGACTTGCCTACAAGTGTTTTCTTCCTTACGTATTAAAAATGCATGAACAACCATAAGCATACATTCGCCTTTATATCCTGACTAATGGAGTGAAAAGGAGAGTTAAGGTATAAACAGGAAGTTCTGCTCAGTGTACTCTGTGACCTGTGTGTGGTCCTCGGTGCCGTCCACTCGGCTGATCTAAGTGTCTGAGGGCAGAAAAAAAAAAAAAAAACAGACGAGAACATTGTGGGATACTGACGTCTCCTTCTCCAAACAAAACAAGATTTTGGTCTTTCGTCCAACCTACAAATCGTCCGAACAGCTCACCAGGCTGCTCTCGAGGTTATGTTTGGTTTAATGGTTTAATGTGAGGTTTAAACTATTAGCAGCTGATGAAAGTAATAGCCCCGCCCCTCAGGCTGTGCTTTTAAAAAGCATAGCAAGCACCGTTGTAGTCTCTCTATTGTTTCATTTAATTCATTTCCTTAAAATCAACATTGTCCATAAGGAGACCTCAGTGTGTCTGAGTTTTAGAGGCTTTGGTGCTCCGTTGTTGCTAAAAAAAATAAAAAATCACAGTTGCTGTGTGGTGTTAAGCTCTTTAGCGGTCGGGGTTAATAGGCTGGGGAGGCGGCGTGGAGCTGGGTCTAGTTCATGGAGGGCTGGGCAACGGCTGAAAGAGGGCATTGTGCTTCTGAAGGGAGGAGAAAGCAGGATGAGGAGCGCGCCAACTCCTCTTTCGCTTTGTGGTTTGCAGGCCTGGCGCTGTGGCCTGGGCCTTTTATCGCTCCTCCTCACTGTAAAGACAATACCTGAGTCTCCTTGGTGCAGATGAGAGAGTGAGAGAAGGTGAAGGAAAGACAGACAGACAGACAGACGGACGGATAGACAGACAGACGGAGCAAGAACCTCTTACACTTAACAGACGCCTCTGTCTCTCCATCTCTTCACAGACTGTTAATTTTGCGCTTGGCCCATCCTGAGGCAGAAAGAGAAGTTGGACCTTTGTGTGAGGCATCGCTCCACAGGGCAATAAGAATAACAGACGTTCTTCCCTCTCTCTCTCTCTCTCTCTCTCTCTCGCTCTCCTTCTCTCTTTTCCTTAAACTGTCTATAAAACCTTTTTCCAAGGAACTGTGGGCAATTAATTAAATTAGCACATAGTCAATGTCATATGACCTTCTTTTCCATCCTATAAAGCCCATGCCTATGAATGCTTGCTCTCCTCCAGACAGATGTCCTTCACGCAGACGTACATGGAGACACTGAAAAAAAGGCTATAATGATATATTCTCAAATATATGACGCCTAATTACAAAATTAATATCAGTTAGAGACTTTTTAACTCGAGCTGCTATTTCATGTGGAGCGTGTTATAGAAGTCATACACTGTGCTGTTTAATGCCTACAAAAATATCACAGCACATCCAATTTTTTTTGTATTTTTTTTCTCCAGTTTGAGTTTCCATATGGGTGAGAGTGAATACAGGATGCCGTCCTCGGAGACGATCTTTATTTAGGAATTCCTCGCCGTTTTGTCTTCCCGTGGTCGTGTCACTCGTGTGTATTATGATAAATTTGGCACAGGTGCCACCTCCTCTGAGGCAGGTGAGGATGGATGTGGCGCAGACGAAGGTGATCCATCAGCAGTACGGACCGGGAATTCTCCAATCCGTTCCCGATGCGCGCGACGCTGAGGGCCACGTGCCAACAACTCCTATCAGTGTGACACCACAGGAAATCAATGTCAACCATTCAAGGTCAATGTAGAGCTGGAAAAGTGCTTAAGTCCTGATAGATGGAGCTCAGACACAGAAGCGTCAGGCGGGGACCGGACAGCAGGTTGTGTACGCAAATCATGCTATAAAAGATGATATGAAGCATACTGTGTGAGTTAGGTACAAGTGTGAGGACTAATTTAGAAAATTTTGGTAAAAAAAAAAAAAAAATCTAATGTAAATGTATGAAATTTGATCATTTGTTTGACTAGAAAACTGTATTATTGATTGGGGAAGAAAAAAAAAACAGTTAAGATTATACAGTGCTCACTGGCATAATGGTGTCCCACAAGGTTCTGTTTTAGGCCCGTTATTTATTTATTTATTTATTTATTTTGCTGTCACTACTATCAAGTTAACATAACATACTCATATACCCTTCTCTTCATGCTAAGCCTTATAGCACAGTAATGTTAGCAGAACCTTCATATATTCATCTATACTAAAAAAGAACGTAATTAATAATTCACTACCGAATAAACGCGCACTTCCCATTGAGACTGCAGAAGTGACCACTTTTCAGATCCCAAATCTAAATTCCAGATTTATTTTTTTCCCCCTAACACAGGCTCAACTCTCTCACAGAGCGTTTGCTAGCATGAGTGGAATTGTTAGCATTAGATAGTGACTCATTAATTAAATACTTAAGCATTAGGCTATATCTGCATGGTGACGTCATCTAGTTAATCCTTCCTAGTGTATAATTAGGTCCATGCTCTGTGGACGAACCGCTAGTCGTCGGTGAGTTAGCATTGAGCCTAATTTGTATTTTACTTCACAAAAGTAAAATACACACCGACCTTAGAGGAAAGGTTGCTCCTGGATGGATGGTATTACGCTGCATTTGTGCTCTGAGAGATTTACGACTTGTCCGGGTCTGCACCATTGACATCCTAATAGAGGCCTTTGTATCAATAAATGACTGATATAATGTGATATTTTCTTCTGTCAGAGAGAAGCCATCGCCATGCCTCTTTTTGGTCTGTGGAACACTCGGTATGTGTTTTTATGATTGTGTCTGTGTGCATAAAGATGCCGTGAATAAGGGCTCTCATTTGGGAGAATTAGCGGGCTGGCCTCGGCTTTGGCAGCTGCCGGAGAGCGCGGCCACAAAGCCAGCGAGGCTCCTGTTTCTTTTTCCGACCTCCACTTCTTCAGGCGACCCGCTAGTGCGTCACATCGGCATCGAGTTGCTGGCCTGGAGCTTAATTACAGCCACGATCGCCGAGCAGCGGGGTCAATGAGAACGCCTGATGGCCTTATCACCAGCACTGCACTATTTAATCATGTTCTTAGCCACTTTATATGACTCCTAATACAAAGACAATCCGCTACCTAAAGCCCTCGGCAGAAACGAGGCATCTCTCTCTCTGTGACCTACCGGTGGAGGTAGGTGGAGGAGGTACATGACCAGACGGGTGTGAGCTCAAATCCCATGCTCAGATGGGTCTTTGAGCAAGGACCTTAACCCTTACATGATCACTCTGTATACGTAAAGGCATCTGATAAATTAAAATTCATTCCATTCGTTTTTCACTGAGGACTTTTTAATATCCCGATGAATTATATGGTGATTGGTGTGTGTGGGTTGTGGGTTTTGCATATGACTCCACCCAAATGCAAATAAATGCAAATAAACCTCTCTCCAGCTATGCACACCCCTGCCATGGGCCATTTCTACATCATCAGCACTACCTCAGGTTTATTTATTTATTTATTATTATTATTATTTTAATATATATATACAGCTACCTTGTTTTTAAAATACACCATTCCACTGGAGATTAGATTACTTGAATTTACACCACAGTGCTGTTGAATTCTGGATTCTGATTGGTCAGGAGCTATTGATTAATTTTCTAGTGCAGCGTAACTTCGAGAGAGACAAAAAAAAAGAGAGGATGGAGATGGAACAACTACGTTTCCCAGAGGTTCCACAATATGGATAAAATGCGTGATGTGTCCTATTTTTACTAAAAAAAAAAACAAAACAAACAAACTGTAATTGTTGACAATTTGGGAGCCCGTTATTGATTATTTTCCTGTGACAGCATGACACTGAGTCACTTCAGAAGAACGAGTGAAAACCTGCTTACGAGTGTATTCAGTGTATTCAGTGTATTCAGTGTATTCAGGAAAGAAGCGTCTACTACTTTCACTATTTCAGAGATCTAACTTTGTGAACTTCCTGTTTGGAGTGTACGTTTTTCTCTTTAACTGT
>CM074950.1:25865283-25877162 GCA_037577455.1 Pangasius macronema
GATAGGTGGAGAGCGATGATTCGCTGTGGAGACCCCTGAAGGGAAAAGCCCAAAGAAGAAGAAGAAGAAGAAGAAGGTAACCCGACAAGCTGCATTATTTTTGTGATTTAGTAAAAAGGCAAGTGAGAGAAAAAAGAGGCTGGTGAGGGAACGACTGTTTATAGCTGCAAGAATATAAGTGATAACAGACACTAGCTAAATAGTACTGTCTCGTTGATGTTGTGCAACATAAGCTGCAGTTATAAAAGGATAAAACGTATGATGTTTATCTAATAAATAAAAAATGTAATTGCTGACTAAACGCTGTGGTGTAAGAGAAATTAAACACTGCAGTTATCAGGTCTTCTGGGTGGTAACGGTGACTCATCACATCATGCTGTCATCGATTATTTTCCTCCAACACCACGACACCGAGTGTTTTACTCCTTACATGAATCTCATACTGAGCTACTTACTGCACCGAGACACGACTTTGTGCCAATCCATATCACACTCGTGAACGGCACTATGGTGTAATTTGGTCCCCTGCTATTCTTTAATTTAATTTGATCTCTCTGCTGTGACGCCCTTCAAACGCGAGCATGTCTGAGATTAATGTATGTTAATTAGGAGAACAGAGTAAATTATGTCAGCCATGTTCTACTTTATATAGCTGTAATGACAAATAATGAACAAAAATTACAAAGTGCTTGTCAAGGTATTTCAGGGTGAATGTTTTTTTTTTTGGTTAGAGAAAATCAGCGCTGGGTGAATTTCTGAGTGGTGCAACAGAAAAGCATTTGGCTTGGCTTTGGATGATTCAGAAGGCTGTGAGTTTAAAGTCCAGCATGGCCAAGCTGCCACTGAGCAAGACCCTTAATCATCTCTGGTCCTTTGTATCGTGTCTCACATGTAAGCGTCAGCCAAATGAGTGACTGACGGCATTTTTACATTCGGTCTTAATTTTCTCAAGTCCACCCCCAGTCCAGATTCTGGGCTTGTTTAGGGGCGGGGCTTACAATCGCAGGCTTGCTTTCAATTTGAAGAATTCCTTCTGATCTGTTGATTGATTGTGTCAAGACAAATGTCAGCTAATTGCAGCACTTTGCGTTCTTTCGCTAGCATCATGAAACCTGAATCAGGATGTAACATGGCGAGTTGAAGCGAACCAATCATGTTACTCAGCATGTGGCCCCGAGCCCCGATAGCCTCCACACACAATGTGGACCTCACCATAGTTCGGTTCTCTGGACCACTCCCAGCTTTGAAAATGGCTTTCACCCTTCACCAAATGTACCGAACTCCAATGTTGCCTGTGCTGTCTTGATGGCGTTACACTATCCTCTGTCAATCACAGTGACAGTAGCCGATTGTGGGCGTCTGTGAGCTCATGTATGAGGAAGAGGGAAGTCAGCGCTTTCCTCTGAGTGATGTAGCATGTAGGACATGCGTCCTAGCCTTGAACCCGATGTACTATAAGAGTGAGCTAGCTGGGGGAAGGGAACTGGCAAATGGGCAAAAATTCAGCGTGGACATGACAGAAATTTGTCCGATCCCACACCTATAGCAACAGCATTAACCATTAATCAGCTAAAGGATTTAACAGGTTAATGAGAAATCAGCTTTGTTTCAATGATTAAAGTCTGTTGACCTGTGTGTGTTTCAACAATATCCTTAACTGCATGAATAGCTCACACTACTCCAGTCTACAGGGAACCTTTCATTGTATTACATAATTCTGTACGTGTGAGTGTGTTGTACATCGCCAGACTGTCTGCGGCCCACACAGAGAGAAGTAACCGAACTCCGACGCCTCCCACTTCATTAGGGCTGGCCTCTCCTGCCGAGGTGCTTTCATTCATTCCACAGTTTTCTGCTTAGTGCTGCAACACTAATATTAGATCAGCTGGGGATGCCGCTCGATAGAAAACGCTTTATGCTCGTTCGAATGATTGCGCTCGCTTTTCCAAGCTGTAAAAGTTGTCTCCGTAATCTGGCATGGAGCGCATCTTTTAAACCCCCTGCACCTTTTAATTAGTGGTATTGGATTTCCAGTGAAATGAATCTGGGAGGCTTGTCCAAGCAATAATCATTGTTTTATTTCTGCAGCTCCAAAAAAACTCTTTTTCACACCCAATGCACACATAAGACAAAAGCTCGCTCTATACACAAGACTTTTTTTTTGTAATTTTTTTTTACCTTTTTTTTTGCTGAACCCCACAGATTCATCCAGAACCCTCCATTCTCCATTCCTCTTTAGCCAGCCTTAATTTAGTGAGGTGCCTTTGGGCTACAGAGCCATGCTGGCCACCACAGAAACCATGCCATGACAACCGAAACCCTCCAGAGGCCCTAATCCACTAATCCTGCTGGAGACACGGCATGCAGCCTGGCACAGGACTTTTAATTAAGACACAGAGGGGCTGTGGAGGCGAGGGGCCATGAACAGACAAAATGAACAGAGCTCTTTTGGAGACGAGGTTGTTTTTACTGGGATTTGTCTGCTCCCTCTGGGCCTCGGTGTCAAGAAAAATCTCGTCAGCCAATAAGCGAGCAGTCGGCGACGGGCACCGGCCTTTAGTCTTTCCCACTTTATTATTTATAATAGGAAAGGTAGCCAATGTTCTTCCCCCTGACCCAGCTCCTACACTTACGGTGTAAGCTTATACAAACTTGTATTTGTCCAAAAAACTTTTTAGTCCTCTTATAAAAAGAAGAAAGATGGCTGGTTATGCAGTTAAACGCACTTCATTTATTTTGCAGTTATACCATAACAGCAGAAAGACGTTAGAAATAAAATAAAATGAAATAAAAATAAGAAACTTGGTTTCTAACGTTGTGCAATGGCGAAGAATGTTTATTTTATTTTATTTATTTTTTTTGACACGCCTGTCTCTAACAGCAACTCTGACAGAAGTGTAGCTGCAAATCACAGGTCTATATCAATGCTCTCGCTCTAATAGTAGCTTAAACAGTGGAGTGGACGCTTGTGTGTATATATACTTCACTACACCATCAATCACACACACACACACACACACACACACACACACACACACACACACACACACACTATGACATATGTTCTTGCTTTGATTTGCCTTCTCGTATTGCTATTAATCACATATAAGTGACTATATAAATGACTGTCTCCCTTTTCCTTCTCCATTTTTGACACTATAGCCTCATGCATTGCTCACTGCTGAAACCTGCCTCTGATTCTCAGGCTCGTGGACACACAACCAAATGGTTAATCCAGTGAACTTCATAGCACCTGATGCTTCAAATCCCTATTATTCATTATCTTCCACTGATGATTAAGTTCCCAGGATGAGGATTGAAGCTGCAGCTCAGGAAACTCTGCTTTCTATCCAGAGGTTGAGAAATTAACCAACAAAGGGTGAAAGGTCAGATCGCGGACTTTAGCAAGTTCGACATTCGTGCATATTTTACTCCGAATGAGAGATAATTCTTGTCAGATTTGACACAAAAGGTCACCTTTATGAGATAATGAATAGATTTTGTCTGCAGCTTAACATTTAATGGGCTACCGCCTACCAAATTCGGTTGTGTGCAAAAGTTTGAACACCCTTAATGATAAAATGAACATTTTACGGTTTTCCTTTCCTATGATTGATGGATTAAAAAAGAATAAAATGGGAATCTATTATTATACTATCCTACACAAATGATAATATTAATCCAACTATAATATTACTATCCTATTATAACAGTATTACACACTATATTATACTGTATTTATACAAATGATGCTAACACTTTCTATATAATAAACACGACATGTTATAATGCTTCCATAGGCATTATACACACAGATATAAGCAGTTATGAGCTACACCTTATATCAAACTTTTTTTAGACATTATGGAAAGATAATATCCCAGTATCAATACATTCATAACATGTTATAAGGCATTCAGAAGGCATTATGCACATTGTTATACCGGGTTATAAAAAGGAGTTATAGTTTATAGCTGCCTTCTTTATGCATTATGGACTGTTAACATGCTGCATTGTAAGTAATGTTCATAAAGTCATCATTACCTTTGCATAGTGCAGTATGACAGTAAGAGATCTGATTTTTTTGTCTTAAATAAATTAAATCTTTTAAATTTTGAACTTTAATGTGCTTCTTTAACAATGAATTATAACAGTGCAATGATCATGAAATTCTGCTGCTAATCTTTACAACTTTACAAAATCCTATCAATATTCACAACACACTAAAAAACTTACACAATACTAAATCTTAGAACTTTATAACATACTACAAAACTTTACAACATACTAAAAACCTTGTAATTTTACAAACTCAGCTTGTGCTGTAACTGAGAAACCGTATACTCAGAAACCGTACATAACAGGACCTGAAAATGGTTAAGTCTTCTTCTACCACAGCAATTTGACAACAGTGACGATTTATTCACTAGAAAATGACAAATCCTACATTTTAATCCATTTATAGTGACATTTAATGCTGTGGAACATCTGCAAGTCAAGTTAGATCTTTTTCTCGCTTAAGATCGAGTAGCTATGAGCAGTCATGCCCTCAGCAGCCTCTCTTTTTGACCGCTGAGACTAAATAAATAAATAAATAAAAACATGGCTTGTCATTTACCCAAGAAACCACAAAGCGTAAACTCCTCTGTCTTGAAGATGCTGTAACTCTTAAAGTTACAGCTTTACCTCTGACTGTTACGAAGTGCTGACACTGGAGACTCCTTCAATAAATCTCCATGCAGAAAACTTCACCATATCAGCAACAACAGCAACACAAATGATTTTTTATTATTCCAGCATGAATATAAATCAGCCTTGGAATATAACAAAAAAAGCAGAAATGAGCTGGAATTAAAGGGTTCATTAATCCACAGTGTAAATGTGTGAATATATCACGTTTAAGTGGAAGCGGGGTGTGTATTCCCCCACCACCGCAGATGGGATTAGTGAGTTAAGCCGTGCTGTCACAGTCAGTGATGGTCCAAATCTCTGCATCGCACTGAGAAGGCATTGGACCTGTCAGTTCACTCAACACTTCATCATGTGATGGCTTTCCTAAGAACAGTGGGCCCTGAGAACGCAGCTCTCCTGCTCCTTCCTGTGGAGGGGAATCTCTTTAGTATGGGGAGAGGGTTCGACAATCCTAATACCAGGCCTTCCCAAAACACACACACACACACACACACACACACACACACACACACACACACACACACACACACACAGGAGCACGGTCTCACAATTTGTACAAGTTTACACACGCCAGCTCATGAAAAGTTACAACTAGTGAAGCACAGAAAGGGTTAACATCCAGTTCTTAAATAATTATTTACCCATTAACCTACACAGGACTGCTAGCTATAATCCTATGGCCTCATGTATGAAGCTTAACATTTTGTATGTGGATAAACTCCAATCAGGTGTAATTACCAAGCATGTTCATGCCAGAGATGACACGTAGCCACGCCCACAAGTGCCATAAAAGTCTGAAAATGATAAAATGATGCCTGAACGGTGAAAGGGACGCTTCCTAAGGGCAATTTAAACTTGACAGCGTGATCGGTGCATAACAATTTTCAGTACATATACGATTTTGAAGTACACTCACACAATCTCCGGAGCGAAACGTAGGATACGAATGTTTATCCGAACAAACTAGATTTTCATCCACATCACACGTCTTGTGTACATGCTCCAGTGAACGCTCCATGCTCCAGCCGCTAGCCGTTTTCATATACGCTACTACGTTCATGGAGATACAACGTCCAAGTTGTCAAATACAGTAAAATAAAAAGTGTGACCACAGATACCTCACCGTATCCAGTGCATAAAAGTTCATAACCTTCGAATACACAGTGAAAGAAAACAAGCATGCTTTTCGCATTTACCTAGTTTTAAATGAGTGTGCATCGTAGCATAATATTTAATGTTATTGTGTTCAGGACTGAATGGTCCTTTCGGGCAGTTGGCGTGCATCCCATGGGAATGTTTATATTATACATTACTTTTCTATAATATCATCATAAATCATGTTATTTAGTTATTCAATACTATTCTGCTCCCTGGGGTCCTAATCTATTTACAATGGTAATGTCTTTTTGGAGGCTGCACCTTAAAATCTATACTAAATGCATTTTTAATTGGCAAAATACCATGTGCCTGAGCGTCTCGTCCCTAAACCACGACCTGTTCCAGCCTCTTTTTTTTTTTTTTTCCGGCAGTTAGGCCTGTCACAGTGAGCGATGAAGCTCAGACAGTTGATTTTGGAAGACATTTATAACAACCGCACATCAGTATGTTATTTTGGTAGCCACAGGATCAGGATCCTCCAAACAAAATTTCACACACTCAACCTGCTAGCGTGGAGCCGGATTCACGGCTAGGATTTTTTAGCTAGGCTTACACTTAAATGGAACATCATGAGCCTCCCTGTAGAAAAAAAAGCCATAAATCAACTTTCTTTTTTTTTTTCCCCAAGCGTTTCCATTAAAGCAAGTGAAAACCAGTAGGGCTCGAAAATTAAATAAATACACAAACTACACATTATATTCCGTCACTCAATATGTGTAATAGTACCACATTTTTAATGACGCGTCAATCACAAAGACCCCAGACACCGCGTCTCCGAGCGAGTCACCCGAATCTAAAATGCGAAAGAAAGAAAGCACTGTGAAATCGGTTAGACAGTTATTTCCTCCTCCTGCTGACAAAGAGCTTTTTGACTATTTTTGTATCCTTTGATCCTTTGACCCACATCCGTCGAACGTGGTTCCCCTCCCCACCCCGTGCTTCTGGGGTTTCATCTGGGTACATCCGATTTCCTCCCTCAGTCCCAAGGCATGCACTGTAGGCTGAGTCCAAATTGTCTGTAGTGTGAACATGTGTGTGTGTGTGTGTGTGTGCAGTGTGATGGGTTGGCACCCTGTCCAGTACTCCTAGCTCCCTGGGATAGGCTCCCAACTACGATAAGCAGTGTGGAAGATGGATGTAAGAAAGTAAATGAGCATTTACATTTACACTCTGTTATTAGCATTATGCTTAGTACTGAGCCAGATATTATGAACCTTTTATAAGAAGAAGAAGAAGGAGGAGGAGGAGGAGGAGAATGAGGAGGAGAAGGAGAAGAAGAAGGAGAAGGAGGCGGAGGAGGAGAAGGAGAAGAAGAAGGAGGAGGAGAAGAAGAAGAAGAAGAAGAAGAAGGAGGAGGAGAAGGAGAAGAAGGAGGAGGAGGAGGAGGAGAAGAAGCAGAAGAAGAAGAAGGAGGAGGAGAAGAAGAAGCAGAAGAAGGAGGAGAAGGAGAAGAAGAAGCAGAAGAAGAAGAAGGAAGAGGAGAAGAAGAAGGAGCAGAAGAAGGAGGAGAAGGAGAAGAAGAAGCAGAAGAAGAAGAAGAAGGAGAAGAAGAAGGAGGAGGAGAAGGAGAAGAAGAAGAAGAAGGAGAAGGAGAAGAAGAAGGAGGAGGAGGAGGAGGAGAAGAAGAAGAAGAAGAAGAAGCAGAAGAAGAAGAAGAAGATTGATATATCTTTTTTTCATTGTTATTATTATATGTTTCAGGTGAACCATCTTTCGAGACATTTTTGAGAGAAGGATTTTCTACAGTCGTGTTTCTCTGAAGCCTGGACCAGCAAATCTGGACTTTCTGTTTGAGCAGCAAGCTTGTAATTCTGCATCTACATTTAAAACCTGAATTAATTTACAGCTGGTGCTGTTTTAAACCTTTTAAACTAGCTACATTATGTACTCAGGCTGTCTAAACAAATGCTTCGTTGTACAATTTTTCCTCTGATTTGACTTTCTCTTTACTACAGTGAATTCTTCCTCGTGGTCCTCTTCTTCTGCCCACTTAGCAGGTAGTCAAAAAAATAAAATTTTTATTTTTAGTTACGTAGAGTTATGTTTTGAGTAATGTCGTCTGTCATTTTTCAACGTTTCATCTAGAAGTGGTTGGGCAATGAGGCCTGAGGAAGGAAACAGGAGAATATCTGACTTTATAGTGCAATAAAATACTATTTTACAACAGGAGACCTCGAGCCAACTGTCTTTAAAATGAAATGGAGTTATCATATTACACAGGAACAATAAAAGCAGGAAATCATGTAATTTTACATGTCTGTTATGTTCCATTAAAAACCAAACAAATAAGAATCTGGCAACCTGATTATTACGGAAATGTGACTTATTTTACTGCAGTATTTCCACACACCGAACTCATGCAAGACTTCAGTACAATAAGTGACAAACATTTATGTCATTTATGATCTGCAGAGTGGTTGACCCAGACTCGTAAATCATTTAATGCCTCTGCACGCAGCCGTGTCCACTTTTATTCACTCTGGTTCATTCATGAAGCTCACTCGCAGCCCTGCTATCGCTGCACTTCACCCTTATCACCTCGAGTGCAGTTCATACGTGCTATCCAGCGTGCATTGTTAATTATTCGTAAACGTCCCTGGCTCTATTCTTTGAAATGTGACACTGGTGCTATTAAAGTAATGAGAGTGTCAAGGTTCAGAGCGCAATCACATGTGATGTACGTCTGCTGCAGGCTGGAGCACATGAGCCTCGCCGTACAGGGATGGGAACGTTATTGACAGTGACTGATTACACCACCATGAGGACGGTTTGGGAAACTCTGCCGTTGCATAAAAACCATCATTCTGTGCCAGTTTGTTCGGTCTGGGTGCCGTTTGTGTGCCATTGATATTAGACTTACAACTCTGTAGCATAATAAAAGCTCCAGCACTTAATAAATAGCACATTTGCTCATCCTTGTCCACTATAACTACATGAAAATGATCACACACACTCTGTTACCTGAACACAATACTTCAACCCTATGAAATATTAGGAATATGCATTCTTCATTCCAAAGCAGGAATTTGCGTCATCTGAATTTCCTGAAAAGCGCAAAAAGAAATATATATATATATATGTACTCTTATTCTTCTCTCATTATTTTCAGTGATCTTGTGATATTGACTGATGAAGTCATAGCACACCGTGCAACCCGAATAATACAGAAAGTAAATTATTGATTTTAAAAAATATTATAAAATTCCTTTAGCAAACAGGAGCACACTAATCGTACCTACAGACGATCGGTGTAAAACGTATTAAAGATTAAGTATGGTTAAAAAAACTCAGCACTGTTACTCATTTAAGAGTGAAATACAACAAGGAAACCTTGTAAAAAAATTCAAAAGGGTTAGAATATAGTGTGGAAGGTGAAATGCATGTTTTCATGTTGAAAAATGAAAAATAAAAAGAATTTATTTATGAATGCATCGTAGCATGACATTAAATATTAAATAGAGGAAAGATCTTCATGCTGGCTGGAATGAAATGATACAGACTAAATATTATACTGAAATATAAACATTTACAATAATATATTTTTCTCACATTTATAATAAAATAGCGAAATCATCTGCTTAATGGTCTGCACCTTTTGCACAGATGCAACATGCTTTAATAACTCCCAGTAGCTGAGAGTGACTTTGAAACGTCTCCAACAAGTTGCATCCAGGTCCAAAGTTTACGTAGTATTGTTTTATCAGGGTTATTGAATAGATGGGAAGATATGTGTCCCTCGGCATGCTGGGGGACTGCTGGTAGATATCTCTGCTTTTTATGACTTAACGGCCTGTTTTTCGTCAATTAACGTGCAGCTATCTACCATGCTGTAAAGCATACGGTGAAATAAACGTTTGGAACATTGAGAAATATTTAACTGAGGCTGTGCTTTCAATGTCGTAGCGTATACGAAATGCGTACAAACATGGTTAAGAAGACTTTTTATCGAACTGTCAATTTACAATAAATTTGACATAAATGACTCAAATATGTGCCAAAACACACCAGTGGTTGCTGTTATTATGCCAGAGAAGCTCAGAGGTAGGTAGAGCAGGCAAAGTAGTCAAATTACTATGCAGTTAATTTCCCTTTGCATCCAGAATGTGTCTAAAAGAAGGGCAATAGTCAGCTTTCCTTGAGGATCTGTTGAATTTGTTTTAATTTCTCCAGTTCTGATGAGGAAGTGTTGTCTATGTACGTAACTACAAATGTATTCAGGAAATCCCATAGTGCTGTGTCTATAAAAGCCACCTCACTGCTCAAGGGTCTCTGGTTCGAGCCCGAGTTCAGGTGTGAAGTGTAACATGTTCTCCCTGTATCCATGTGGGTTTCCTCTGGGTTCTCTGGTTTCTCCCCATAATCCCAAAACCATGCTACTAGATGGAGTGGCTCCCTGCAATGGACTAACTCTAACCCTAACCCTATGCCACCTCATGCCCAGTGTTCCCGGGATAGACACCAGACTCACCTTACCTGGGGTAAAGCAGTCACTGAAGATAAGTGAATGAATGAATGAATGAATGCCTCAGTGGTTAGGGTTTTGGGCTACTGATCTGAAAGATCCCGGCACATTCAAGCTGCCACTGTAGAGTTCCTGGGCAAGATCCTTAACCCTCAACTGCTCAGGTGTATCCTGTAACTCCCTTTATAAAAGTGTCAGTTAAATGTAAAATGCAAAGATGATTGTGGGAGTATTTACCAATCCATAAGGCAATCCAATGCTTCAGTGTGGCCCGTGACAGTGATGAAAGCCAGCTTCCACTTACCCCTTCCCTTACTTATAATCTATGCAGTGCAACACAACTGCAAGCTATGTCATGACCTTGACTTCTCATACTTGTTGAAGTGCACAGGGCACCAGGGGTAAAGGGTATCTGTATTTACAATGATGCATGTGGCATTTAGATGTCTTTAATCAATGCACAAACACAAACGCTTCAGAGCACCATCCTCCATGATGCAAAATAACTCTATGATGAACAGTATGATCGAATCCTTTCAGAGTCGCAGTGGGTCCAGAGCCTATCCCAGAAACACTGTTTGAAAGAATTCACTTCAGATGGCGTGCAGTCCATAGCAGGGCACCATGCACACGTGCACAATCTGCATACATGCACGTTTTGGGAGGAAACCAGAGAACCCACAGGAAACCTTTGCAAACACAGGGAGAACATGCAAAACACCACACAGACCGTGCGAGACTGAACCCGAGCTCAGGACTGAAACCCTGGAGCTGTGAGCTTGTTAAAATCCAGTGTTCAACTAAACATTAGTATTAATAATATCTACAGTAAACAATTCGCCTGCCATGCAATGCAGTCTGTGAACAGTAAACTGTGGTCGCTAAGCAACATGTCAGACAGAACAGTGGCTGTAGTGTAAAAGTGTTATTAGTTTAAAACCTGGCGCATTAATGCATAAACCGATTACTGCGATGCGGTCAGAACTGAGGATTTTACAAAGGCTTCCAACTACTATCTGTGTTATAGTAAACAATAAAAATGCATTAGACAATATAAATCCCATGCTCTATTTTAAGAAGCTATTCATACGTCTCTAGATAACTCTCCTCATAACTCTCAAAACTCGCTCTGTTTGTGCACCTGTGTTACATAATACTGCTTAAACTGAACAGCGAAGAACTTTGTCCTCTATTTGACCTGTGTGTGTTTTTCACACACTCTGTCTCCAGAAAAACATATGACATAATGCTTTTGCTTTTATCTTTCTTATATTGATCGCTTGATTAGAAGAAGTGTTGAAGAAGGACATAAAACAGTAAAGTTATATAAGAATTATCTATTATTTCTATTCTAGGGTTTTGAAGCCATTGGGAAAATATTCTCATTATACTACACCCAATAGACGTAAACAAGCTTTCATTTAGGAGGTAAAAGAACTAAACATGTTGTATGATTTTCACAATTTCCACATAGTGCCCGGCTTTCCTCTGCTTTTCCCTTCAGGGGTCTCCACAGCGAATCATCACTCTCCACCTATCCCTATCTCCTGCATCCTCAACACTTGCA
>CM074950.1:25895067-25912167 GCA_037577455.1 Pangasius macronema
AGAGAAGAGAAGAGAAGAGAAGAGAAGAGAAGAGAAGAGAAGAGAAGAGAAGAGAAGAGAAGAGGAGGGGAGGGGAGAGGAGAGGAGAGGAGAGGAGAGGAGAGGAGAGGAGGAGAGGAGAGGAGAGGAGGGGAGAGGAGAGGAGAGGAGAGGAGAGGGGGAGAAGAGAGGAGAGGAGAGGAGAGAGAAGAGGAGAGGAGAGAGGAGAGGAGAGGAGAGGAGAGGAGGAGAGGAGAGGAGAGGAGAGGAGAGGAGAGAGGAGAGGAGAGGAGAGGAGAGGAGAGGAGGATGATATAAGCTCATACCCTGGTTAACGTCTCCGTCCTGGCTGCCTTCTTGAGACCTCGACTCTGAGCTGTCGCATTTATTACCGTCCATAAGGACGCATTTCCCGTTCTCCGGTTTGGACAGAGAACCCTGTTTATGGGAGAAAGCAGGAAATGAGCAGTGATCCTGAGAGAGTTTATCGGATGGCACTGACATTCTCATCTGAACTGAGACATGAATTCATTTGATTATCTTTCATTTGATTCATTTGATAGTTGAGTTCAATCAGTGTCAGCGTCACCAGCGTACCTCGTCTGGGCAAGCGGGTTCTTCGGGAGTCCCGATCGCAGGCTACAGGATTGAAACGGGATCAGAAGTGTAGTTAGATGAGAAAGAAAAGAGGGAATTATAGCTATTGGGTAATTAAACCTTTATACAAGCACCACGGTTCAAAAATACATCACAGTCATCACTTGGTGACTTGCTCCCTGAACCACATCAGGATTTCAATAGTCTTACTAAGAAATTAAAGCATTAGTGTTCACAATAAGTCACGTGCTGATTATGATGACGTGATAAGTTCAGTCAGGTGTGATAGGAAGATGAGGAATTTCCAGACTCTATCCATTGTGTGTAGCATACAACGTGTGATTACTACAGACAAGAATCTCTACATATTTCCCAGTACTCATGTAAGGAACGAAGCACTTGGGGTCATGCTGTCAGAGGAAAATAATCAGTGTTAGGCTGGTGTGATGCTGCCTGAGGCAAAGTGTCCTGAAGTGTTTTATTCCTCTTCTACCACAGAAATTTGTCAACTGTTGAGTTTTTATTCATTAAAGAATGACGTCATATATTTTTCTCTGTTTATACAAGATCGGGTGAAGTGAAAACCTGCAAGTGTCCAGATTCCTCTAGACAAAACTAAACAAACAAATAAAACAAAAATGTCGCATTTTTTAAGGTTTTCATTTGACTCCCTCTTGTAGTTTCATTTGTACTCACTCCTGACTCACTCACCAGCATCTCCTTTTTTTCTTTCTCTTGGTGTTAATAAGACAAAACAGCCGCAGCTTGTTATTGTTACTGAGAAACCACAAAGCACAAACTCGTCTGTCCTGAAGATGCACGAGTTAAAAATAAACATCTCCTTACAGAACCCTTCACCAAGCCGATGATCACACGGTCCAGTTTCCTGTCTGTGGTAATCGCGCATACAATAACGATACAACGGATGGAGATCGGGTTAAACGATGTTAGCGCATTCCTTTAAGTCTAGCGTTAATGACTATGCTGTTCTTTTTAAAAAGGTTTTCCAGAAAGCAGGAGGCACCTTCTGATTTCTACCCTTTTCAGTGTAATTTCCAGCGCATGAAAAGACGAACCTTTTGTGCTGCTTCGCTTTTCAGATCTTCCTGGCTGCTGGACAGATTTCTCGGCTGTGACCTGAGACGACAAAGCAGCGTCTTCGTGTCGGTAATGAACTCTTGGTATTAGCAATAGCAGAGCTAGAAAGTGTGATACCTGGATTCTGTTTCCTTTTGATCAGATTTTCCGGATGCGAGAAGCGGAGAGGATGCGCCAGACACCATCTACGAACAGACCGATAAATAAGCATTAGGTTGTGAACATGACAACAGAAAATGAAGCATTTCCCCGTAACCATAAGCAAAGTATACACTATACCTCTGAGTGAGCTTTCATAGTGAGAGCTTTTGTCTTCGGTGCTGCACTTTGCTCTTCTTCTTCACTGCTGCCTTGTGACACTGCCGTCTCTGAGGATTATCAGGAAAAAAGATTCAAAAAGTCAATAAAATTATACAAATCATACAGTGTAATACAACTGTAGTTGTCATGTTTTGACCTCTTCAAAGCACAAAGCATTCAACAATCTGCATAATGTACATTAATTGCTGAGTTAAAGGAGCGGTGTGTAATGTTTAGTGCTCTGTCCGTCTTTAGGGGTCTCCTGTTCACATCCCAAAATATCGATCTTCCTCTTCCGAAGCTGTTCCTTTGTTGACTTGGAATTGTGCTTTGGGTCGTTATCGTGTTGGAAGATGAATTTTTTTCTTCATCTCCAGTTGTCTAACAGAGGCCTGCAGGTTTTAGATTGGTATTTGGAGAACTACGCATGGTTCCCTCTACCTTCACTAGAGCACCAGTCCCAGCTGAAGAGCAGCAGCTCCAGAGCATGATGCTGCCACCACCATGCTTCACTGTGGGTATGGTGTTCTTTGGGTGATAAGCTGTCTTGTTTTTGCACAAAACTATCTTGTAGACGCATGCCCAAAAAGTTCTACCTTGGGCTAATCAGACCATGACACATTTTGCCACTTGATTTTTTGGGTGATTGAATATATTTTTTTGGCAAAATCTTTTTATGAGGAAAAAACAATGTCGAAAAAATGACGAGACATGTGGAGAGTATGAGAGATTGTTGTCACTTGCAGGGAGAGAGCTGTACTTATTGAACATGGGCAGGCTTAACAGCTCTATTGTGCTGTGGATGGAGTTTATTTCAGGGCCAGAAAAAAAAAAAAAAGCCTGAATTGAAGAAACTAGCCAAATCCATTGAATCCACTCGTTAATCATATTTCTCTAAGATAGTTTACAAATTATGCAGTTCAAAATTATGTCGTGCAGTTTAACACTTGTAAAGGTCACCAACTGCACCTTTAAATTTAAGTTTATTTTTTTGTAAATTTTCTTAAACCCCTTAAACTCCCAGAAGCCGTCAGTGGATCCAGACTTCCATTCCTCAGTACATTCCTAATGAAGTCCTCTGTTATTATTAAATAATTTATATTTACTGAATATCGTGCTTCAAGGTTAACAGCTGAATGATAAGTGTTTGAAGAGTTAGCGCCAGTGTAAGATAGCTCAGGAGGCTCACGTTGGATCAAGGCCTTGCCATCTCGAAACTGTCTGCAATGGCTCAGGAGAAGAGAAAGCTCCTCTATACGCCGATCCTGTGCGATAAATACAGAAAAAATGAAGTAAGTAAGGAAATGAGTAAATAACACACTAAAGACAATATAACTGATATACAGAGGGTTTTTTTACTGAAATTGTGTTTTACAGAAATTGAAATTGAGTGCTGCGGTGTAATAGAAATAAAACACTTAACGCCATTATAGGAAAATATTCAACTTCAGCTTGGTGCTTCGTTGCAGCGATCTGTTAAACTGATTCTTTGATTTATTCTTCTAGAAAAACCCGAACCATTAATGTTTCGTTTACAACAGGATGTTTTCATATCAAAAAGGATTTAAACCTTTTAGGACCCATAATTCATCCAGTGAACTTGTAAAGAACCATCAAAGAACCTGTATTTTCTAAACTTGTGCATTTTATCAAAGGAATTTGAAAGCACCCTGTGCTTCTCTCAACACTTTAGCAGCAGTGGAAAGTATCCAAGTGCTTTATGAGGATTATGCAATCCTTTAGATTGTCTGAAAATGATCTTCCTGCCCCTGATCGTTCAGAGCGCGGTACATGGAGGAGAAGTTAAATGGAACATTGGATAAATTGCAGAGTTGAGATTTGGCAGTGAGTTCAGAGAACTGGGTGTGTTTTTGAAGCGATGCCCTGAAGCAGACCCTGCCACGTCTCGCTTACTGCAAACACATGACGGGTTTTGGCACCGACCTGCACCTTTAAGTGTGGACTGAAGGAAACGGTTTTAGCTGGGGCTCTGTAAATATCTCATGCTGCCTGAGTCCACAGACAGGAACAGGAGGTCCTGTGTGCTCAGAGTGGCTTTCTTTCACTCTCCCACATGCTAGAATGAGGTGGTGTGAGGAAGTAGAGGCGACACTCTGAGACCATGTAATGTGAAGACTTAGAATATTAAGGATACTTTAGATGGTTAGTGGTTCTAGCTTTCTAAAGGAGTCTTACTTGGATGCAGTTATTAAAGTGAAATCATCTGTTGTAGAGTTTTAAAACAAACTGGACTCCTTTACGGTTCTACACTCTCCAGTCTTTGGAGGAACCCTTAATCGCTCTGTTATTAACCCTACAACTGAGTGCTTCCATATGAGAAAGGGCTCAGAAGAAAATGCTTTTATAGAGGATAAGAACCAAATTATCCAATGGCTCAATGGTTTCTTTAGAACCAAGCACCAAGACAGTATAGCTGAACTTTCTAGACTGTGACATGTTCTAGGTTCTAGGTAGAAGAAAATAATCACCAATAATTTGCGGTTTGTACCACGCATTTACCCAGTGGTTCTATCTGAGCCGATAGTAATACACGTTGATGTTGGGATATACATAAAGCTTGTAAGGGTTTTTTTGGAGGCTAAGAATACTTTTTAAGTTTTATGTTCTCCAAGTGTTCTCCTTGAATGACAAATGAAGAACATTCAAACATGGTTTAATGAGACTATCTAGACCATACTAAATTCCTACCAAATGACATATATTTTCATATTTTTTTAGGGAAGTAATTTTACCTTTTCATCATTGGCTGCAATCAATAATTCCATTCCGGCTTTTAATTTTAGAAGCTCTTGATCTGCAGAGAACGAAAGGAAACAAGCATGTTTACTATATATTAAAAATCTCCCAGACCAACAACAGAAAAACCAATGTGAATGTGTGCTTTCGCCATCATATGGATTTCATTAGAAACATTCTTCTTTCTTGCTTTTGAAAAATCACGTTGTTTGGACATGCACGTAACGAAGGCAGGAGATGCAAAGTGATGCTGTGACAAGTTTGGAATGATTTGGGGACAAAGTCACGTTCCTCTCTGATTCTGTCTCCATTCTTGTCCTATCTGTCACAGTTTGTCCCTTTTTCTCACCACATTCCTCTTCTTATTGCCAGTTGCCATGGTAGATAATTAATCCCACCCGTTTCTTGTTACCTATTTAGACTCTCCATGTTTTCTTGCACTGTGTTTGAGGAAGTATAATATTTGAAAATGTTGCAATCCTGAGCCATAGACTTATACCTCTTGGTATCATGGTTTTATCCTGATATAGATTATCCACATAAGAATTCAAATGTAAATGCACCTACACCCCAGTGAAATAAAGATAATTTATTTGCTTAAACCAGTTCAGAAGGTGGTCTGAAAAACAGATGTGTGCAGGACTGTTTTGTAAAGCTGATCATGCCCAATCCCAAAGGAATTCTGACCAGTCTTGCCCACTCCCACAGGCACTCTTAACCAATTCTGCTCTCTGCAAGAGGAATTGTGACCAATCCTGCCTGATCTTAAAGGAATTCTGTCCAATTCTGCCTGATCTTAAAGGAATTCTGACCAATCCTACGCTCTTCCAAGGGAATTCTGACCAATCCTACGCTCTTCCAAGGGAATTCTGACCAATCCTACGCTCTTCCAAGGGAATTCTGACCAATCCTATGCTCTTCCAAGGGAATTCTGACCAATCCTGCCTGCTTCTAAAGGAATTCTCAACACCGCCTATTGCTCCTTGAGGATTTCTAACCAATCCTGCCTACTCTCAAAGGAATTCTGAACAATTCCACTTGCTCCTGAAGGAATTCTGACCAATCCTGCCTGCCCTTGAAAGAATTCTGACCAATCCTTTTTGCTCTTAAAAGACTTCCGACCAATCCTGTCCACTCCCACAGATATTCTTGACCAACACTATTGAAGGAATTCTGACAAATCCTGCCAAATAATTCTTAAAGGATTGGAATAAGACAGTGTGTTACATGATGTGATGTAAACAAAGGAGACAAATAATAATTTCTTAGTCTAAGAACTCTGGTGACAGATTCTTCATTGTGTTATTATACAATATTTTATAAGAAGGCATGCATTCACTAAAACACACATATTCCTTCTTCCACTTCTAGATGTGCGGAATTCCATCAGGTGTGGAAAAAGTAAGGAAGAGCAGCAACAGTGGAAAAAAAATCTTGTTAGCAGCTTAGCAGTCTTGCATGTACGCCTATTTCTGTGAGTGTGTGTGTGTGTGTGTGTGTGTGTGTTAGTGATCAGATATGCTAAAAAGCTTACGTTTGGTGTTGAGCCTTCTCCTGTATAACTCCTCTAATGATGAGAGCGGGATAAAGAGAATACAGAGCTATTGTTAGACACCACACAAACAATACACTCCATACACGTACAGACAGGCATACAGATACAGTTGCTCAGTTCACATTGTTATTGTACTTCCAGCTCATAGTAGCATAAGCTTGACAATTTCTTGACCATGAGAAATGTTTCTAGACAACAAGTTTCTAGTTCAGCCATATTTACCACTTCTTGTTCATCAATAGTAACCAATCAACCAGTTGAAAAGCCTTGCATTCAGGACCACTGATCAGTGTTGTACAACGTGTAATTTATGACTAATCAATACAAACACTATTCCTATCCCATCATATTTGATATGCTAATGTAGACTTACCTCTCTCTGAAGTGTCTGTGGACATGGGCGATCTGGAGAGGAGCTGAGCCTGAAGGTTCTCGATCTCGGCATTCTTACACTGCAGGAGGTGCTGAAGGCCGGAGATTTCTGCCTGGAAATGAGATTTATCATTCACATCATCCTGTATGTCTGCAAAGGTAATGACCTGAATAGTTTTCTGATATAAGATAAAGGATAATGGAAAGACCATTAAACACCAATCATAAAACAGAAGGTCAAACTGAAATTGTCTAATTGGCTGAGACCACCACTGGGATCACTTCCTGTTTCCCGAACTGGTCCTCAGTTAAACCAGTTGTTTTCAAAACACCTTGAACATTTTACTGATGAATGTCTGTATTTTTAACACAGTTGTGCAAGGACACACTGGTGGTGATGTTTTACCTCAAGGCAGTTAGCACATTAAAGGAGTGCCATGAGGAAAGACCAGGCCAGATAAAGAGCCTGTTGAAATACTGGTTATGAAAGATGGAAGAAGGTCAATTCTGATGTTCCAGATTTCCTATTCATTCCTGTCTTTGGTACTTCTTCCAAAAATTAAAGGAAGATTAAATAGGGAGTTGGTCCCTTCATTTGATTCTTGGCAAGCTGCACTGCAATTCATCATGTTGGTTGAGGTTATTTTCAGACCACAGGGACATTCAAAAATAGAAAAGTATTTGGAAGTACCAAATTATTTAAAATTTTCTTGAGCTCTGGAATTTCCATAAGAATCACAAGAAACAGCACAGATCATGATTATTTTTTTGTTTGTTTTTTTGCATCCAACACACTTAAACGTTGCCAAACAGTGTTTTTGACTTTTCCAATGACTGAATTTTTCCATCCAAAGTCCATGGATGAGCTTTAACCACGCTGATGTTTGGCGTTGTGACCTTAGGCTTAAGTGCAGTTTCTTATCCTTGTGATTTAGCTCCAGATGAACAGGTCTTGTGCCAATGTTGCATCCCGAGGCAGTTTGGAATTCAGTAATGGTTGTTCCAACAGATGGCAAGTGATTTCCACATGTTTGCATTCATTTACATGCTTGGATTCTTGTAACATCTGACCTGTTGTTACTTTTGGACATTTTCACTTCACAGAAACGGCACACTTTACCAGGGCAGCTGTAGCAGCATAGAAATGGGCTATATAGTGTATATTAGAAGACTATGGATGGAAGACGAAGAAGGAATGGCCCAAGACCTGTGGCGGACTTAGAGGCTGATTATGTGGAGGAGGTGGGAATTTCAAAGCAAAATCAAGATTGGAGTGAGGGAGCGAGGAGGTGGAGATGATGAGAGAGGAGTAAGGAAGTGAGGTGGCGAAGTAGGCGGAAGAGAAAAGCCAAGAAAGAAGTGGCAATGAAGAAGTGAAGCAGTAGAAAAAGTGGAAGATGATGAAGAGCAGGTGGGATTGAGGAGTTGGAAGAGATAGAAGTTAGAATAAAGTGAGGGGGCAAGGGAATGAAGTCGACATAATGAAGGAAGCAAGGAAGGAAGCGGGGTGATGGAGTGAGGAGAAGTGGGGATGTACAGGAGATGAGAGAGGAGGTGGAGGAGTTGGGACTAGATGGTAGGAGCTGAAAGTGATGGGGAAATGAGGTTACAAGGTGGGAAAGAATGTGGATGTGGAGCAAAGAAAGTAAGGACCTGGAAGAGTAAGATAATGTAGGAGTAGAAGTTCAGGTGAATGAGAAGGAGATGATAGGATATAAAAACAAGAAAGGAAGAGGGGATGAAGGAGTGAGGAGGTGAAGGAGGTAGAGCAGATGGAAGTGAGGAGGTGGAGGAGCTGGAAGTGAAGGAACAATGAGATTCTGAAGGTGGGAAAGGGAGTGGATGTGGTGGGAGGAAAGAACAGGTGATGGTGAAGGAGCAAGGTGGTGGAGGTGATGGGAAAAGATGAGAGGAATCGACTGGGTGATCCGGTGGATATAACAGGAGATATAAGCAAGAAAGGTAATGGGGATGGAGGCGGAAAAAGGTGAATGAGGTAGGAGAGGAGATAGAAAGTGTAAGAAAGTGAGGAGTTTGACAAGGTGAAGACATGAGAAGGTGTAGGCGTAGGTTCTTTGGGAGGGAGAAGGAAAGAAAAGGTAAGCATGAAGGAGCGATTGGGTGGAGGAGGTGGGAGAAGAGGGGAGGAGGTGGCACCTGAAGGTTCCTGCTGTGCAATCAGCAAAAAAATCAGCAATATGCATAATGTATCGAGTTACAGACCTGATTTTTTTTTTAAACAAATAATTGTATATGCATTTCATTTATGAGTCTAGATTATGGACAGAGATATGATATTATTAACCTAATAATAATAATAATAATAATAATAATAATAATAATAATAATAATAATAATAATACTGTATAGGTTGTATTTGTGAGCTGCAATTAAAATAAGACATTAAAAAAATATTATATTGCATTATATCATGTTTTCATGTGGTCATAGTTCATTAGAAATATGGCATTCATAGAAATTGTTACCAAACTTTTTTCTTTTTTCTTTTTTTTTTGTATTATTGGGCTCCCTGATTGTGACAGGATTTTTTTTTATTATTATTATTATTTATTTATTTATTTTTCAAATAAATTCCGCGAGGTGAATAGGAAGCTGATTGTTCGGGTGTGAAGAGCGCTGAGAATAAGCGCAGCTGTAGAACAGTGAAGTGAAGAGGCCTCGCAGGAAGTGTGTGCTGAAAAGAGGAAGATTCATTCGCTCACGGGAAATAAAATCAGACCCAAGGTACATAACCGGAGATACAGATTTCCACAGCAGTACCTTTGTAGCCTTGAGTTTTCTCTCATACTGAGACTTTTCATCCTCAAGTTCCTCCACTTTATGCTTCAGCAACCTCAGTTCCTGGAGTAAGCTCTGTAAAATAAATAATAATAATAATAATAAAAGAGTAATGTTTAACTCAGTCACTCAGAGGAACAAGAAGAGTGAGTCCATGCTGAGGTGATTGTTTAGAAGTATTAGATCACACACACACACACACACACACACACACACACACACACACACACACAAACCTACACAGCACCACCGTTAATAAAGTGTCATTAATTATGTAAGTTACAGCATATGATGTCACGAACCTTGAAAAATATATTTTAATAGATTCTTATTTAATGAATGTATTTTTATATTCATACTCGATTATACTGTATATGGTCATCTGTGTAAGGTATATAATTTAATTTTAAATAATTGTTATGGTTATGTGGTATATTTTTGTAGTTATTTTACTTTTGGGCATTTTAATAAATCAATACAAGCCAATAAATTTCTATTTTAATAAATAAATAAATTATGTGCTTATGCATAATTCCATTTCACATCATAAATGAAATAAAAGGCATTATACCATTCTGTAAAATTTATATATATGTGTGTGTGTGTGTGTGTGTGTGTGTGTGTGTGTGTGTGTGTGTCCATTAGGGTCTTACTGTGTATTTGGATGTATATAAAAGCTCAGTGACTTTAAATGATTTAACAAAGCATCGTAAAAAGCACTCAGCTCTTAAATTAAATCAGTTCCATGCATGTAGTCTTTTAGATAAATTTCCAGCCCACAGACCAAATAACACAGAAATAAAACCCATAACACACACTGAGATGTTACATCAAGCACAAGTCACCAAGCGTGCTGCAGATACCACCACAGATCCACCAGACGTTACGCAACGATATCAGCAAAGGTCACGCGAGCAAACAGCAGGTTAACAAGCGGGTTTCGCGTTTTAGGCCAAAGTCCAGCTGTCGAAAATGGAGCTTTCTGAATAGCATTCAGTGCCTACACTTTCTCTCCCACAGTGACAGAGCTCCTCAGCACCTAAATCTCCAGAGCTCTGCTCCTCCGCAGACGTTTCTTCAGCCTCAGCTGATTCGTTCAGTGAAGCGTCAGTATCGGTGTCTCCATCCTCCTGGATCTCTGCGGCTTTTTTCTCCTGGATCTTACAAGAAAGCTCTTGCTGAATCCTACACATCTGCTCCTGGAGCTCGCTAATCAGATTCACTACGCTCTGGCAAAGGGGAAGAACCGGACAGGGAAGCAAAATTGGAAAGATAAAAGGAAGACAGGCGGAAATTAAACTCAGAACACATGTAGAAGTATAAGATAGTATTGTGCAATAGCTTGCATAAGTATTCACCCCCTTTAAACTTTTTAGTAGTGGAAACTGAATTGTACTTAATTGAGATTTTATATCATGAATCTAGACAAAATAGCCCATAGTATTGAAGCGGGAGGAAAAAGGAATATAGCTTGCAAAAGTATTCACAAATAAAAGAGGTAAAAGTTGGGAGGAATGCCGTGAGTAACGATGCTGCTTCACAGCTCCACCGACCCTGTTTCCATCCTGAGCTCATGTTATTGTCTGCGTGAAGCTCCTCATGTTCTCCCTGCGTCCTTGTGGGTTTCTTCTCTGGTTCCCCGCCACTTCCCAAAAACATGCCATGTTAAATTGCCCCTAGGGGTGAATGTGTGTGTGTGTGTGTGTGTGTTTTGGGTGAATTCTCCCACCATGCACACAACGTTCCCAGGATAGGTGCCAGATCCACCGCAACCCTGACCGAGATAAAGCTTACTGCAGAAAAATGAGTGAATTAAATAAAAAAGTTGCTGTGAAACTTTTAGTCCAAAGTGACCAATTGGTGTGTAATTAAAGTCACATGATCGCAATATAAATACACCTTTTCCTGGAAGAGCAGAAGAGAAAGGAGATATCTAAACAAGGACTAGAGGAGACCATCCAAAAGCCCGGGTGCAGGTAAAGAGGGGATTAGTCAGAGGTGCAACCGAGGGGCGAAGTGTCACTGTAATGTATACATGTCCACGTCTTTGTGTAAGCAGATCTGCTTTTTCACTTCGTTACATTTAGACATTTAACAGCCTGGAACATTTCAGGATCATTTCACTCTGTGGGACATCTAATAAGCTAGAATGGAGAAAGGAGCTAGGAAGTGCAGCAAAGGTACAGCCACTGGCACGTCCTTGCAAAATCATGCCCTCCAGCCAAAATAAACAGGTCAACGACCTGATTTCAGCAAGGTAAGAACTCAAATATAGGGCCCTTTGTTTAGTGTGGGCGCTCAGGCTGTAGAAGGAAACGAGCCTGAAATGGAAAATGGAAAAGCGAAAGACGATAATCAGAAATGATCCGAATAACCAACGCTGCGAAGTTGAGTTCAGCACTGGAGCGTAAACAACGGTTGAGCAATGACCGGCATGCGAGGGGAGGAAGTATCATGTGAGCATGGCGGAAAAAAACACAGCAGATGAGATGGCTGACATATGATTGCTATCTATAGAGCGCAGCAGAGAGGGTCGGGGTGGGAGAGCCGTGGCTCACGAGTGAGGCATCGCATGTCAGGGGAATGCTGTGGGCCAGATCAGAGCCAGTCAGCCCTGCAGTTGTCAGAGGACTGGGACAACTTGTGTTCCTGTGTGTAACATTTTAATTCAGGTTAAAATACATGTCTGCATGAATAGGCTGCTTGTATAGCTGTGATTAAAGCTCCTCCTGAACATGTCATTTCAAATCATTAAGATTAACTCACATAGAATAAGATAACATAAAAATTAGCATCCTAGACATTACTAAAATCTATAACACTTCCTGTGAATAAAGTGCATTATAAATGCATTATATACAGTACATAGTATACAATAATAACAATAAGAGGAATCAGAAACTTCAGGATGTGCTGTTATGGGAAAATAATCAACACTGGGGTGGAAACTGTAACTCCGCTTCATTACACCACCCTGTCATTGATTCATTTCCTTACACAGCACAACCTATAGCTAGCTAGCTAGCGTCTGGGCCTGTGGGTATCACGTCATATCAGACTCTAATATCAGACATGATGTTTATGATTATACGTAATCATTTTTATATAACGCTACATTGACAAATGTGACCCAAAACTACTCAATATTACCAGAAATAATCCAGTTTCTGAGTTCAGGGGTATGTTTTGTGGTGATGTAATGTTTGTTGTTGTAACACTATAACATGGGTGTAGCAGTAATTTGTTCAGTTGGTCCCTTGAGTCAACATAATTATACATGCAAACACACACACACACACACACACACACACACTCACACTTCTGCAGAGCCTATGGCAAGGTATATTTTACATCAACAAACACGAGCTCTCCCTGCTAACCCAGTAATTACATCTGACACATAAGCTTTCATTTTGCAAAACTGTAATTAGTGTAAGAAAACCCACAAATTAGCTGATACAAATAGATTGCTGCACACACACACACACACACACACACACACACACACACACACACACACTTCACTTTTTAGTTTAGCAAGAAACATTATTTAGCAAAGAACTGACAGTTTGTACAGAGACGAGTAAAAACATGAAATATCTCAACAGCCATCTTTCTTACTGTCACACTCCTTGTACTATTCCGTCTTTTTGTTAATCATGAATGGGATTTGAACCCAAACCCATGTGACTATGGTGAACAACATATTTATACCACAGTGCTGTTGAATTCTCGAATCTGATTGGTCAGAAGGTGTAACAGCAGCTCTGACAGCAGTGCAGCTGCAAGTCACAGGTTTATATTAATGCACTTGTTCTAATACGTTATCGTTATCGTTTCTGGTGAGGTTTTCTGTAAGTACAGGTTTATTGAGCATTAATGGAAGGAGTCTCCAGCGTCAGCGCTTTGGAACAGTCCGAGGTAAAGCTTTAATTTCAAGTATGCTGACATTTTCAGGACAGAGGAAAAGAGAGGCTAGAGAGGAACTGATAACGATAGCTGATAAGACGTAAGCGAAAACAGGAATTAAGTAGTTTTGCAGTTCATGTTCCACAACATGAAGTGTAACTATACACGGATAAGAAACTATGCTGATGTGATTCTTAAAAAAATAATAATAATAATAAATACAAATGTAATTTGTTAACCAATCATGGTAGTAGTGCAGAGAAAGAGAACACTTCACTTCATCCTACCGCACTGTCACTGATTAGTTTCCTATCCCAGCACAGCACAGTGTGGTTTATTCCTGACATAACGAGCTGTACAGGTTTCTCCTTCGTTATAAAGACTACTGCACGAGCGTGTCCAAGCCTGAGTGGTTTACTCCAGCGTCCAGAGCAGCACAATACCTCAGCTTTGTGTTGTCTCTCGCTGCTGTGATTCTGCCTCTCCTCCATGCTCACCAGCTTCAGTTTCAGATAGGAAACCTCATCCATCAGATCTAGTTTCTGCGACTCGAGCGCAGTCCTGCTCAGTAGCTCCTAGACAATCCCACACACACACACATGTGAACCCAGATGTGAAATCTTTGACTCAATGTGTCTTCAAACAAAATCCCCTGAACTCTGTTGAGCTTCTGCTTCACGTTGGCTAAATATACACAGACTATGAAGGCTATATTTACTTCCCCTCTCTCTCCGACTGTTTGACACAGGAGAGAGAGAGAGAGAGAGAGAGAGAGNAGGAAAGTGTCTCCAAAACACTCAAGAAAAGTTAGGAAAGGAATGGAGATTTAATCCAAGCTCACGGAAGAAAGCACGCCCAGTATCCGTGACAATATCAACATTTTGGACTTTAACCTGTCTTTTTAAAAAGCACAGTCTGACTTCACTGATTGGCCTGAAGGTGATTTTAACAGCCGCACATTTGTCATGCGCTGTCCTGGACTGGGAAGCTCACTTACTTTTGAGCAAATCTCGTGCCATTTAGAGACTGCACATGGAAAATATTAAGGCTATGTCACTGGGAGTGGATTGACTTCTGGAAGCCAAAACCTCATAATGACCACATCTCTAAAATGCTTCACAAAGCTGTAGAATCAATCAGGAGCAGTGCTTTTAAAAAAGAAACACAAATAAAACTGAAATGTGCAGTTAAATCTTTCAGAAAAGGAGGTGGAAAAGCTTGTTAAAGTGCCCTTGGAATCAAAAATTCACCAATACGATAGGAGTGATAGAATATGATTTAGAGAAAAATACAGAGCAATAGAATGAAATAAGAAAATGTGTGAATGGTTATTGCTTTTGGGGGGATTGTTAATGTCTTCTTTTTTCAAATGGGAAGTTATAGCCGTTTTGTGGAAGGGGAACAACCTGAGTAAGCCCTTCTTGTCCATATCACTAAGGGACATATACAAAAGTTTCCTATATTTGTTTTAATATATTATTTTTTTTAGATTCTACGTATCTCGAACACTATTGGGTGTTGTGGAAATCAGTTAGGCAGTTCAACACACAACCACACTGACTTCCTGTTTCAAAAGGAAATATATTAAATTCTGGTCCTTGGGTAAAAGTTGTCTTTCATATCAGTGTTTTCAAACTCTTTGAAAGATGAACAACGTCACTGCCGCTGGAATGACTCTTCATTTTGCTTAGCGTGCTTTGACTCTTTTCTCCTCATTTCTCTTTTCTTGCTAATAATCTTCTCTCATTTCCTGTAAGTCTGGCTGATGAAACCCTGCAGCTGAAGCTCAGCTTACCTGGCCAGACCACACCATCCAGACTGGGCACAAGCCAAATGTCTCCCACAACCCTGTCAAATATTTGTGTTGTCAAGGCAATTTGAGGCCTGACCTTGTGGTATTTCCTCCCGTGAAGCTTCAAAACTCAAAAGCACGTCTACAGATCTTCCTCCAAAGACAGCTAACTTAAAATAAAATAAAAAAAAGTGCTTATCTGAAGACAATCACATATTTGAATAGCAAACGAGAAAAAGGAAGTGCACATAAAGTAGGAGGAACATATAATTGGGAAGATGAACATTAACAAGAATGTAATGGAAGCTTGCTGGAAAAATAGAAGCTTGGCGGAAAAAGAAAAAAAGGCGTGAAAAAGAGTTGACGGTAAAAAGCGAGCAGACTAAACAATCTGCACCAGCAAACAACAACGTCTGATTCCCAGAGTTCACTTTAAGGTTCATTAGCTTTTTAAAATCCATGAGATTTTTCAACTCTAAACAAGAGCTGCAAGAAAGCACTACTAGTACACTCATTAGTTTGTCCACCTGGAGGAACCCTGGTAGGTTCTGCCTAGAACCTGACAACACAGTGCTTCGGTTTCAGAAAGGATTTCAAGCAGAAGACCTTTAGATAGCTTAGAGCACATAACAGCTCTTTAGTCGCTGGTTGTCACGTCACTCTAGAACATTATGAGAGAGGGTTTCTCTTTCAGATAAGGCTCTAACTACTCATTAAAAAAAACTGAGTTAGAACCATTGATGATCCAAAAACACATTAAGGAACTTGAATGTAGGTGCTTCTTCAAGTAGCAGAAGGTGGTTACAGATAGATAAACAGACATACAGATGGTCATATAGATAGAGAGATTGAGGGACAGATGGACAAACAGACAGACTGATGTACAGACAGCTGAAGGTACAGACAAATGGACAGACAGATGGAAATACAATCCTAGACTAAGACATGTCGAGGGATTGACAGACGAACTGTCAGCTTGGACAGACTGACAGATGGATGGATGTACAGATGGATGGATGAACAGACAGAGGGTTGTTCAGATGTACTTTAGTGAGAAATCTGGGACTTTGTCAGTTTGGTTTTAATGCTACTAAACTCATAATAAATCGCACAACCCTGTTTCTATAAAATTGAACAAAAATGAAGGGTAGGGTTAGGGGGCGGAGCTATCCCTCCATAATGTTGGCACTGGAGCTTTGGCGTTCGTGCCAGCAGCCTTTTTGGGCATTGACTTGTTCTATCTTGGTCACTAACAAGCACTGCAATTGTTTTCTGGGTAGCAGCTTCTACAGCTACACAACCAGCTACAGAACCACTGCAAAATGGCCAGAAATCAGTCTTACCACTAAAAACAAACATAAAATAAACATTCTGGAGGGAAATACAGTACACGCTGGTGTAAGAAAGAGGCAGAAATTGTTTGCTTTTCCTGATTATTGGCTTCTATTTGGATTGTTAAGGCCTTTGGGTAAATCAAACACTTCATGTCCAAAACCGGTTAAGCATCTGCAAGTAGGAAAAAAAAAAAAAAAAAAGATAATGTTGCCCAGTCAAGACAAAAATAAGAAATCTTCCACTGACACGTCGGTTTTCTTTTCATTTACAGTCCACAAGGTTAAAGTATGCTCGACTTATTTTATTTTATATTATTTTATTCGCTCTCCCCACCCACTTCACCGACAGACACTCGAGCTCTCATTAAAAATTAGTGACTTATGTTTGCTTCGTCACGTCACAAAGCCACCAGCGTGAACACAGGATCAGCGTCCGTACGTCTTTATGGAATCGAGCGACCAAATCGCAATCATTCATTGGATTTTTTTTTTTTTTTTAATATATATACACAAGACTTACACATTTGCAGTTGTGAAGCTGTAGTAAAGAATATTCGGGGTACCTGCTGCAGCATTTCTTCGGTGGAGTTTAGCTTGAGCTGGTGCTC
>CM074950.1:25940869-25956349 GCA_037577455.1 Pangasius macronema
AGCCTCAGGGAACACAACATTCTTCTTTAATTCTCTGGTTGCACATTGAAGCCAGACAGCTAATCTCCTTCTGACACTGACCAATAATATCTTAAAACTCCCCCAAGACAATTACGCAGCAGGGAGGTGAGGAGTGGAGAAACGCGGTGAGATTAGAAACCAATTCCCTGCTGTTTATCTCAGGTCACTCTCAGCATGACGTGACACTTCTTCCACCATTTGTGAGAGGAAAAGGTCAGAGTGGTGGCATGCTACGATCAGTGTCGAGCAGAAAGACAGAACATGCTAAACAACTGCAAAAGGGCAAGCACCAGTAACAGCCGGGTGGGACTCGACTACCTCTCTATGATGAAACCATTAGGGTTGAGCTTTATAGCACGAGGACTCATCATAGGCATGAAGCTCTACGCATACACACTGAAAGATGGAGATACAACACCTCTCGTGATTGGTATTCTTGTTGTCATGTTTCATGCCCGGTCTCTTCCAACTAGCAGGCATGGTAAAGATTCAAGATTCAAGATTCAAAGAACTTTATTAATCCCAGGAGGAACTTGCTTAAAGAGTCGGCAACCTGGAAGAAGAACACTGAGTAGATGCAGGCAGATGGTGAAGAAAGCAGCTACGTCTGCTTTGTTAAATGTGAAAATATTTCAGACAGAGGAAGCCAATTCAGCAGTCAACACCACAAGACTACGCTGGGAAAAGTGCCTTAATGGAGCATTAACACTTTTATATCACGTCGTATGAAGTGGAGAGGTATGCGCAACGCTTTTTTAAATCCCACGCCCACTCTGTCGAAAGTTACTTCGGCTGTCTTCTAAAGCTAAATAAAAATGTAAATAATTCCATGAACTCTATCGCGAGCAGCGCTGTGAGAAGGAGCGCCTTTATTTACCGTCATTAACGGTGTACGCTAAAAAAGGCAATGAACCTGGAGATGTAGCATGTATCCTGTGTGTTTGAACCACTTTCAGCCAAAATATTTCGTCTCTAATAAACACAGTTAGCTGATGTTTACGATGTACGTGTCTAATGTGAGCTAAGTCAAGCATATGAACTCAGATTGAACTCAAATCATTCTCCATTTACTGCGACAGGACGCGAGGACGCTTTCTTTCAAACGAGGAAAGAAGCAAAAACATAAATAATGTGACATGAGGAGAAGGGGGCGGGGCTTTCAGAGAGTCAGTTACTATCGGCGAGTACAGAACACCTACACAACTGTCAATCATCCCAGATTCATATGTTGATCGGCTCTTCTGCCATTTTTGTTGGGAAAAAATAATTTTTGAGTGATAAACCATACTAGTGTACTCTGATGCTAAAATGCGGAAAAGCATGAAGGCTTGCCGGTCTGCATGTGCATCCCAGTTTCATTTCCTCTTTCCTTTGGTATCATGTTACTGTATATCTGCTTCATATTAAATAATCTTCATCATAAAATAAGATCTTAATAGAAGCAGTCTATTGCATCAAGCTGCAAGCTCTCTCATGCTAACCTCATAAGAACATTGAGAATGTTAAGCTCCAGAGAATATTGATATTAAACAATTTGCATGCAAAGATAAATAAACGTGGGCCTCTGGTTGGGAACAAGCTCCTCGGCTCGATTTCATGGCAACAATTAGGTCTTGATTTAGTTTGAAATGCTTGAAATGAGGAGGATCGAGATTGAGACTCTGGTTTAATGGGCATGCTGTGTGAAATGTGTGAAATGAAATGCACTCATGCTCACGCACACAGTAGTACTCAGGGCCGCTGGCATTATGTAGCCATTACGGGACTGGAATTGAAGTGAGTGTAACTTCTGACTTATCGGGCCAGATGTATAAGCTTTCTTTAGCATTTCAAGCACAATTAGGCTGCTGAAACAAACTGTAAACCTGGCATACAAGTCTAAACTCTAGCTAGCATGAGGTAACTAACTAGCCTAGCATGCTACATTAGATTTATTATTATCAGTAAGACATTTTGGTGGAACTCTAATGATAAGGAGGTTGATTGTCTTCGTGTAGCCTCGCAGGCAGAAAGCCAAGAGCGTTTGAACTGCTCGGGCGGCTTGAGATAAAGTGGAGTGTCACATCGAACAGCAAACGTAGCAGCGAATGTCCCAAAAACACACACTGATATTTTTATTTACAATGCAGTGTTGGAATATTGAAAATGAAGTCATAAATCTCCTTGTATTCACTCGCTAACGAGACTCAGTTCCTCAGTTCTCATCACCGCTTTGTCCTCCGTGTTTATCTTTCTCAAAAAACTAAAACTGGTCACTTGCTTGACGTCACTTGACGGTTTTATGAAAAGTTGAATTTTCTTCAACGTTTGGAAGCTACATTTTGACCAGAAAGACTCAGACAACGGCCCTTTTTAAAAGCAGCCACTTAACTGTAGGATTATATGTAAAGCATGCACTGGTGTTTGAGAATAAAACTGAAAACGTGAACTTGAATTCTCTTTTTAGTCACAAGATTACCGACAGCTCTATAGTTAATCTTTTGCTAAATTTCACAATAATACAAACCTCACACAGAGTGTATTTATGTTAGTTTGCCTGATGACCTACAATATCAAATGCATTTCAAGAGCATATTGTGTGTTCATCAATTCACACTGTACATCATACACACATACATCTGGCCCAGTATGTCCTATAGCAGAACCTTGGAAATTAATAATGCAAATTATTAGCATTATTAGTAGTATGCTAATAATTTTTGTTCTAATCTCACCTGTGAATTCCACTCCACACCACCAGAGGTCGCTGTCACTAGAACACTAGACCACACAGAGTCTTCTGAACCCTCACCTGATTCTCATTACTTCCTCGTTTACTCTCTGATTATATACACCTGGTTTTCAGTGGGAAGGTTTCTCTCCTGCTTCGTTTCAGAGCCTCGTGCTTTTGTGTGTGTGGTTTTTTTTTTTCCTCCTGGTTTCTGATTAATGCCCCTTGTCTAGCTCTCTTGCTCTAAGACTACCCTTGTGCCCTGTTTATTTGAAACATAACTCTGCACTTGGGTTTTATTTCTGTCAGTGCAGTCGGTAACAATCAGGGGTGGATAAATTACTGAGAAGTGAAAGTACAGTAATGTGTCAAAGTCTTACTCAATTAAAAACGAAAGTGTCCATGCTAGGTTTCTACTTTTTAAATGTACTCAAGCTTTAAAAAGTAATTGGTGGAATTCCGTTAATGTCACATTTTCATGTCAAACGTAACTTTTATTCCTTATCAAAAACTGCTAGAAGATTCATTCAGGTTTGCAATATTTAGCACTAGCTAGAATATGACTTGCTCCTAGCTATTTATGCTAGCTATTGGACTAGCTAACCACTCCAACCTGACGTAAAGCCATTTAATGTTTGCAAATTAGGAAAATCGACCTCAACAAAGAAGGCACCTCACTTTATACGGGTGTTTGCTCGCTCTAGCATTATCCATATTCGAACACACACAGAGCTATAGAGCTAACTGTGTAGCATAAGAACCTCACAGCAGATAACATAACATTGGTATGATTATTGAGGTGTTTTTTTTATATATTTCTTTTAAACATTGGATGAGAGAAGAAGACTCCTTTGAGAATTGTAACAAGTACTTTTAAGAAGTATTTTTCTTTTCTTGAAAATGTAATTAAGATTGAAACTATTCAATAATACTCAAGTAAAGTATAAATACAATAAAATAATACTTGAGTATAGTAGCACAGAGTCCAGTTACTCAATAACTTTCCACTCCTGGTTGTAATTTTCCAGTGGCATACACATAGACTCTTTTTCTGTGCAGACAAAATGGCTGTTGCTCTTTCACTCCATCTGAAACCATTTTTCTGTCTCCATAAAAGCTTCTGTCGTATCAAACGACTTGCACAATTGATTTGTCACGCTGTCATTAGGTCGAATGACAACTGGCACTGTTTAATTGAGTCACTCGATGAATAATGCATTCTGGGTGCTAATTAGATAAAGGTCATCAGCGGGAGATAAATCATGAATGCTAACTACACACATCATCATCATCATCATCATCATCATTCTCCTAATGATAGCCAGTTAAATCTGAGATTTACTGCAGGTGTTGGTCTGCGTTTTTTTTTGGTTTATTACATGAAAGTTGAAGTTAAACATGAACGTCCCACGCTGTGAACTAAGGATAGGGCTAAACAGAGTGAGGTGATTTATTTCTTCTTGGAGATGTCGAGACAGAAGCTGTATCACCTCCCACATGGTTTTTAACTTGGGCCTTGGTGGATGATCTGTATGCGCTTTAATATGCAGCCTGATGTTAAAGAGCAGACTATGTTTTAATCCCATGGTCAGCTGATCTGCATCATTTGATTAGGATGGTGATTTGTACCTACAGTTGCTGTAACGATAATAGAGAATTTAGACACCAAGGAACAGATTTGTATCATCTGACTTTAGTGATATTTCTTTCATTTGTGCTGAAATTGCTTTCAAACTGCCTAGGAAAAATGAAAATCGAAGCTGACGGGTGATCGATTTTTACCTTTTCCCATCCCCATCTTTAGACTATTGCTCTTACAAATAATATTCTTCTCGGTACATTCACAGTTTTTCATCAATATCATTGCAGTAACCATTTATAATTTGATTTATGTAACCTGTAGAAATGGTATTCTTACCAGTGGAACCCACTTTGGTGGAAAACTCAATGGAGCTCTAAAGAGATAAGCAATAATCTGTCTTTTTCCATGATGGTGGCCACCTCCCCACTCCCACTCTTATCTACCTCGCAGAAATGCTTATATCTTAGCTGGAAACTAAGCCATTCAGCCGGGAAGATGGAGAACACCTACGAGTATGAAGAGCAAAACGAGAGCGAGAAAGCCATAATGGATGGGTGAAAGACTGATGAAGCACATAAAAGCTCCAAGAATGAGAAAATGGGATTTAAAAAAAAAAAATAGAGATTTGTTCTATGGAGGAGGGAGGAGGAGGAGGATGGAGTAGGAGGAGGAGGTGGAAGAGATGGGGAACAAAAGAGATAGCATGAGCGAGAGACGTGGTTATGGGTGAGGATCAGATGGAATACAGTGTCATAAAAAATTGTAACTTGCCTATATATATGCAAAACAGACCAAATTAATGCAAGTAAAGTTAGACAGACATCATTACAATAATGTGGAATGGTTAACCCTTTCACCACCACACAGTCAGAAACTTCTATAAGTCATGGCCACAGGTCTATAATGAATTCGTGTTACACTAAACAGAAACGTCAGTCAATGCTGAAGAACACCAACGAACCCTGTCTGTGTTCAGCTCGGCCCAAAAGCCATACATGATTCCAGTCAAAATTTTGAACAAAGCCATTTCAAACAAACGAAATTTACAAGAGAGTACAGAGATTTGGTGTCTGGTGAGTTGCAGCATTAGCCATGCTTGAAATCTTTTACACGTTTATTCATTCTGGATGGGAAGGAGAAAAAAAATGAAGCAATAAAAACCATTTGGGACAAATTTCTACCTCCGTTCTGAAGCACAGGTCACCATTTTATAGTCTTGCAGTATATTGCCTATGCTGGCATTCGCTGAGCTTTAAACAAAGTTATATTCACTAAAACAAATAAGTATATAAGAATGATCTCTAGTTATATAGCACCACCTTCATAAAAATGATTGTGCAGTCAGTGCTAAATGGGCAGTACACTGCTTTCTTACAAACATAGTTTCCAACTAGCATGCTGTCCCTCTGGGTAACTCTGGAATACTTATCATTTGAGAGAATTTACCAAGTACAGGAAATCAAAAACCCTTAACGATCCAAAGAACCCATGAGGACCCACGCCAGGCTGTATGCATCGAAGATATTTATAATTTAGGCAGTTTACCAAGTAGAACCCTTTCAGAAGACCAAGAACCCCTAATTAGCCAGAGAACCCTTGAGGAACTGTGCAACTGCTCCCCGGGTGCCGCAGCTAAAATGGCTGCCCACTGCTCCTGGTGTGTGTTCACGGGTGTGTGTGTGTGTGTGTTCACTACTGTGTGTGTGCACTTGGATGGGTTAAATGCAGAGCACAAATTCCGAGTATGGGTCACCACACTTGGCCACAAAGTCACGTCACTTCACTTTACCAAGTAGAAAATGTAGTGTGCTATATATGAAATGCAGGGCATTGTGTTTATCCCAGAACCTTTCGCTGAGAGTATCAATAGTGGATTTGTCAGATGACTACTTACCGAGGAGACGTACTGAATGTCCCTGGACAACTTGGTCTCCCGTGGAAAGTCCACCAGATCCAAGAAGTTGTCCACTACCACCTGTCCGATGATGTCATGCCGCGAAAACCGGTCGAAATCGTAAACCGTGAAGTGGAGCTTTCGCGTGGGAAGTTCGGAATATGCCACAGGGAAGAGGAAGACCTCATCGAAAACGGGGTTCAGAGTTTTTCGATGCACCTTAGTTTGGTGCTTGGTCTTGCGGTCAGGAAGAAGGTAGATCTTAACGTAGGGATCTGAGGTCCCAGAAAAGTCCTTGGCAGGAAGATCTTGGGCACGGTGGATCTTGACTATGAGCTGCTCCAGATCACAGTCGTATTTCAGGATGAAATGGAGGCGGCCACAGGTTCCCCCGCGACCACTGCGGTTCTCTTCGCTGTCTAACGAGCGCTGCTTGTACAGCTCCGGTTTGAGTCGGCCGAGACTCATCCCCGTCAGCGAGTCTTGCCTCTGGAACTGAGCTACCATAAAGTCAGGGTTGGACTGGTTCATGTGGCGCCGAATGGAGCTTTGCCTAGAAACACAGAAGATAGAAGAAGGATCAAACCTAAAGAACTAAATGTTTAGAGTTCTTTAACTTGTGAGAATGTCTAACGGTTTTATAGTGTTTTCTAACCAGAGAGGGTTGGAGCTCCTTTAGCAAGAGTAAAAGATTTAATCATCCAAACAAACTGTGAGAAAACATTTTTTCTAAGATTGTAGACTCAGACCTTTGCATTGCACTGTCTATGTATAGTCTTTAAAAAAATGACTAGAACACTTGAAGGATTTATGTAGTACCCTGCAACAGTGGGTTTCTCCATCCCAGAGACTTCCAAGCAGAACATTTTAGCAAATTCTGAGCCACTAAGTAAAGGAGGAACCTTTTCGAAGAACCCATTTTGTTCAAATAGTATACAGAGGTATTATTACTTCATCACACACTAATGAACTTGACTGACCGAACACAAGTCGAGGACGGATCCGTGATCTGCCTCTGCATACGACTGCTGCCATAGATGCTGTTCTCCCCAGCCTTGGACTCTGCCTCCATGGCAATATCAGGTGACGTGTGGCTGATTTTCAGAGCTGTCTCAGGCACCGGGACGGGTGGAGGAGACCCGGGTGCTGGCGGCGAGACCGGCGTTGGAGGCACAGTCGTCTCCTTAACCACCGAGCCTCGTGGTTGGTTCCGGCGGTCGAGAGTGGCGTCCACTTCTGTGTAAATGGGCTGCGGTTGAAGTGGTGGAGGAGGTGGAAGAGGGTGCTCTGTTTGGCCCTCTTTGGTTCCAGGAGAAAGTCCTCGCTCGCGCCATGGGATCCAGCATAGCTTCCATGAGACAAAGAGTGAGACCCCGAACAAGGCCAGTCCACAGGCGGTCACCACCAATGACAGCAGGCTCACCGAGACATCTACAGTGACAGACAGAAAGCATTTTAGGAACTGGTGATCAAAATAAACCCTCTCAATGAGCTCTACTGATTATAATTATGCAAGTGCAAGGAAAGGTGTGAAGGGAGTTAAATATAGCGCTGGTGCAATGCTGCATAGAAAGCTTTCATTTATTTTCATTTATGTACAATTACAGAGTAATATCTCATTTAGTTTCGAATAAATCATCAGGGTGTCTGGAACAAACGTTCTACCAGGGCCCTGTCTTTCAAGGATAAAAAGATTTCAATATTCAATAAGGTTTCATTTGTCATTTGTTTTGGATTATTTGATAGTAAAGTGGATCATTGTGGATTTTTGGGAACTGAACGCAACAACAACAGCAGTAATGGTAAGAAAAACACAAGATGCTATGAAGATGCGAGAAGCGAGCTGATTTCTTTCTATCCCAGACTGTAGATTCATGCAGCCAATCAGGGACCGTCATGTCAGGTGACTACACAGAGTGACACGCCCCCTAAATTTGATCTCAGTTTCTGCTGATCTTTTTCACATACACATCTGTAGCACATCATCAGCAATTGAGAAGGCGCACATGAAATATAGTTGGAGGCGTAATGAACATGAACATGAACAGGCTCGATTAATGTACACAGTCATCCTTTATTTTCATCCAGAATGTCTTGGGGAGAGAAGAGAAATGAATCGTTGGTGGATTGAGCACACGAGTACAAATTACACAAAAGGACAATGCTGTAGGTTTGTGTTAGAACTGTGTTGTCTGGTATGCAGGAAGCATGGCATGAAGCCAGGACAGCTTTACAGATTGGAAATCATGAATATAGCTGCCGATCTGCTTTTAAGTGTGTGTGAGTGAGCGAGAGAGAGACAGAGAGAGACAGAGAGAGAGAGATGGATAGATAGATAGTGTTCCCTACATCATTCTAATTATGTCAGTGATGATACTGTGATATTAGATTGCTCAAGTCTAACAGTTTCAGTGTTGTGCTATCGATGGATAAGACTTTAGCCGCACCTCATATCGCCATCCATCACCGTAAATCATGTCATGATTAGCCATTAATCAAATTTGGAGAAGGTTTATTCAAAGCTGAAGAATACCAAACGTAAAATCCGTCCCTTTACCCTGCAGCTGTCTATTAATAGTCTATTCATATAAGTAGACCATCACTTTGTGTGTGTGTGTGTGTGTGTGTGTGTGTGAGATGGTGTGTGTCAGTCTCCTGATGAGTCTTAACTAACTCTGACTTTAATTGAATGCAGGATATTAATTAGGTCCACACTATGCCTTTCTTCATTAACTTAAAAGAAATGGTGGCATGTTTAATTAAAAATGTAGCAAAACCGGTTTAATTATGTGCACCCTGCCGTATCTCTGTCCTGCGTCCCAGTGGTTTGTGTTATCGTTCTTTTTACAGGTCAGAATAACTGAAGTGGAGAAAAGGAGAAAAAAGCATGTCGGAGTCCAAACTGAGCAGGTTCTCAATGTTCGTCTCCATCCTGCTTTTATATGTGAGGAGAAAACACGCAAGAGAGAGCTTCTGAAGACTGTACGTTTAAAGCATGCGCGTGAATCCTGCCATTTCTCGCAGAGGGAGCACTGAGGAGAAGTGAGAAGTCACGACGAAGTCTGTGAAGAATCTGCCTCCGTCGCCTCCAACACACACACACACACACACACACACACACACACACACGCCGAGAAACCAAATCTACAGCAGATCCACTCACATGCACATCACTGGGTGGTTTTCAAAACGTTTAGAGCTTAAAACAAATGAAGTATGAAGAAGAAGACGAGAAGAAAGGATAATGTAAACAAACAAAGAATAAAAATAAGTGGACCAACAGCCACGGAAATTACAGTTAAAGTTTAAAAAAAGAAAATGGAAGGAATGAATGAATGAATGAATGAATGAATGAATTAATGAAGGGGTGAAAGGAAAAAGAAGCAACCAAAATGAGAGAAAGAAGGAAAGAGAGAACGAACATGAGGGAAAGAAAGAAGGAGAAACTTTTTGGGTAGAGTTTCTGAAACCCACTGAAACAGTTGCTTGGTCATGTGACCTGTGATGTTTGGTTTAAACCAGCGGCGCATCGTAATCGACCCCGAGGCGCCATCAACCACGGCGGTGTGTGAGAGACGGCTATCGAGCAAACGATTACTCACTTTTGTTTTCTATAAGGAAGCGTTCGTTTAACATTTATGGAAGGAGTCTCCAGTGCCAGTGCTTTGTAACAGTCAGAGGTAAAGCTGTACCTTGACCTCTTCAGCACAGAGTTTATGCCTTGCGCTTCCTCTGTAACACAAGTTGCATTATTCGTTCTTAAATCTGAAATCTGTTTGTTTTTAAAAATCACAATCTGTACACAACCTGAACATTGTGTAGCAAGCCCCGAAATCTAGCATGTTTTAAATATCCGCACGGAAATATGTCGGATTACATGCAGCACAATGTCACGACACGACAGCGGCGATAAAAACAGCACTTATTCCCAGTGTTCAGCTGGTGGAAAATGATTGTTTTGCTTTTCTCCAGCCGTGAAAAAATATAGTGATTATTTAATGACTGTGTACCATAAATACTGAAATCTCCAGCAGAGTCACTCCTCATTCGTGACCAGCTGCATGAAGCAATCCTCAGGGGAAAAAACTCCAAACGTAGACAAATCAACTGCAGATTCATTTTCATTCTCTTTAAAAAAAAAAAATTTGATAGTCGGGAAGCCATAAATAGATATAATTAATAAAAATACAAAATCAAACGATTACAGCTGGAGTTGGACTGGATTTTGAAGGTTTATTTTTTCCTCCTAGTTATTAAAAATGCAGACAGTGTGCTTTATTCACACAGAATCAGGGTAAAAGCAGCTCTTTTTAGAAAAACACTGTAAAATAGTTAATGCTAAAATTAAGACTCATGAGAAATGAAAATCGAAATTTTTCATTGAATATAATCAAAATTACAAACAAAGTAATCACTCTTAGGCTACGCTTACACGACAACGATGTAGCCACAAACGGAAAAGGGTTTTTTCTCTTGCGTTTTCAAAAAGTTTCACGTGTACACGACAACGTTTTCAAAACCGTTCACGTTTACACGTATCCACGATCACAGAAAAAAACGCAACAGCCGCGTACTGCGCATGTCTACATACAATGTACTACGTATAACACGTACTACGCCCGCACATGACATCACCGTTTTCAGAGATTCCCGTATTGGGTGTTTACACGGAGACGATAACTGCGGCGTTTTCAAAAACTTGCATTTTCAGTCCCCGAAACGCCGCTGTCGTGTAAACGAACAGGCAAAAAGTTTCCGGTTTTTGGCTGAAGACGTTGTCGTGTAAACGGCCCTTTAATTGTTCCAGAGTGGAAACCTTATTTTAAAAAAGTATGTATCTCGGGGTGATTTCAGGCAAGTGTAGCCTAAACCTGAATGTTTTCCCAACAGACCTGTCTATAATTCATCACTTCCTGTAAACCTGGCTGCAGGAAGCTCTGACATCACATAGCGACCATAGCCGGGCTTTCTAAGATGGAGCAATGGCAGGAAAGTATTTCTCCTGTGACTCTGCAAGCAACAAAGCAGTGTTTGGTTTTATATCTGTTATAGTCTTGCTTTAAAAAGACTGATCAGTAAGTGGAGTCCAAAAGTCTGAGACCACACTGAAAATTTAATATTCAGGATTCTGCACTATCTCTAGCTCCATATTTAAATGTCACAAATGTGTGATATTGACCGTGTGAACTGCTTTGAACAAAAGGTCAGATTTTCCTCGTGTCTAATCTCTTCTACTGAAGCGTGTAATCAGACGACACGCCGATGATCTGAAATGGATCATGAGGTTCTGTACAAACTTGAAGTCCACGCCAAACACTGAAGTACAAACCAAACACTGAAACACTGAAACTCGTGTAAATATTTCAAAGATTCCACTTTTCACTCAAGTCGTTGTCATTTTAAATCATTTGTAATGAAAGCTTCTGTAGGGTCCTTCACAGAGCGTCTAAGGGTTCTCCTGGAGAAACGGCGCTGTCCAATGGACCCTTCTAGATTTCCTGAACCTGCAAACGTTCAGGGCTACTCCCGAAAGCTCTTGGGTTATTAAGACAGAATCAGGAACAGCCTTAAGCAGATGCTGGCAGAAATGAAAGACTTAATTTTGATATATTTAATGACCACAAGCTTTAACGGTTGTTGATTGCAGGAGTGTTTATCTGAACGTGGAGTCACCTGTAATACCACCTGAGATACAAGTGCAAATCATCAAAGAGATGAGCTGCAAATATCAAGCTCAATCAAACAGTAAATGTCCTACACTATGCAGCCAGAAGTTTGTGGACACATGACCATCACACCAATACAGTATGTGGTTCTTCCTCAAAGTTAGAGATGCACAATTGTATAGAAAGTCTCAGTGTGCTGTAGAATTACAGTTTCCCTTCACTGGAACTAAGGCCTGAACCTGCTCGAGCATGACGATGCTCCTGTGCACAAAGCGAGCTCCATGAAGACGTGGTGTGTGAAGGGTGGAGCAGAAGAACTCGAGTGTCCTGCACAGAGCCCTGACCTCAACCCCACTGAACACCTCACCAGTTTCTCTTTTCACTCCAACACAAAAAACTCCGCTTGTCATGTTCCTGATGAACTCCTGACTGTTACAAAGCACTGACACTGGAGACTCCTTCCATAAATGTTACATAAACATCTCCTTACAGAAAGCTGCTTAAGTAGAAAAAATATATATTTTCCAAATTGAAATCAGTTGCTGAAGTGATTTTTATTTACATTTTTTTATTTATTAATTTGTTTTTGTTATAATTCACAATCTGAGAATATTTATACAGAGAAGATGTTTCAGAGTCGAGAAGCTCTGATGAACTACTACAATGATTTTAATCCAAATAAAGATGTCCCTTTTTATATATTTTAATCGTTTTTCCAAACATCTCAAGACCCGGAAGGATGCACTTGGATTTGAAGCAATCACTTCTACAGGTCAGATGTGATGATCAGACACACACAGGAGGCCTTGAGAAGAGCTGAGTCAAACATCTAGGCCATTTTTAATTCATGACGGTGTCTTCAGTCTTTTAAAGCTGCACTGTTTTCACATTCCCAGGTCAAAGATGTGCAGTAAAGCTACAGTGGTACCAGGATGTGCCCCTGAGAGCTCCAGCTCAGCGACAGGCACAGGTCGGGTCTGGTCCTGTCTGCAGATGTGCATGCTCTCTGACCAGACGTGAGAGTGATCATCAGAGAAGACAGACCGGAAATGAGACTGATGAATGTGCGCGCGATCAGATTTGACAAACGAGCTCTAATATTTCCAGTGCCATGGAGTGCGTGTCATGAGAGGCGACCCCGAAGCGAACCGGAACACCGTGCACCGGGCAGTCTCGCGCTACAGGTAGTCTCTCACGTGCACGCGTGCATACTCCCAGAGCTCGCGTCTGCGGCACGTCAAGCGCAACAAGTCGTAACGCAAACGAGATACAGGAGAAAATCTCACCTGATTCGGAGTACCTCGGTCTGGCCAGGTCCCGGAAATAGTAAATGAAATCCAAGCAGTTCTCGTTCTGCACCTCCCCTTTAGAGCAGAGATCCGAGAGGAGCTCCAGCGCTTTCTGGCAAATCTCGGCCTCCCTGTCCACGGGCATTGCCCACCAGCATCCTCGTGAGTGAAGAGGCGCGATCCACGGCACCGATCCGCACCTCTCTCTCTCTCTCTCTCTCTCTCTCTCTCTCTCTCTGCTGTACCCACCCTCTTTCCTGAGATGCGCGAAAGGGAAAAAAATGCTTCAGTTCATGAATCGCATCATCAAATCCCAAATATGCAGGCGCGTTCTCACCTCCCTTCGATATTTTACCCAACCGCTAATTCTTTCTTTTCTTTTCTTTTTTTTTTTTTTTTTTAACCACGATGTTAATGCATCCGAGCACGCGCCACCGGTTGAATCCGTGGGGTGAACGCGTGCGCGCGAGACTCCTTCGATCTTGCTGCGCTGTCCACGCGCACCACGGTGCTGGGGAGAGAGAGAGAGAGAGGAGAGAGAGAGAGAGAGAGAGGAACGAATAGAATGCATATGGGAGGCCGTTTAGGTCAAAACACAGTGAAACGCCTGCTAGAGCGCGCGCGCGCACACACACACACTACTATTGCACATACCTAAATGAAACACTTTCTCATGCATTCATACTTGTGCACACACACTAGGCCTCATGTATCAAACTTTTAGTAAAGTTGTATGTAAATGTTATATAAATAAAATTAAGATTTTCGTGCGTATGTTGATCACAAAGCGCCTCCCTGACTCAGCTCATTTGCATGTGGCGACGCCCACAAAACTCCATAAAAGGTAAAGCCAGAGGTGAGCGATCAGGGTAAAGGCTGAGAAGCAGAAGTGGAAGTGGAAGTTATTTTGACTCGCTTCTATGCCAATAAAATATGAATAATATATAAATATCAAAAATGATAACTGAGCGCTAAATCCTCCGTCAGCTGAGGTGATTGTTTAGGGGTTACGGCTCTGCGCAGACAGACCGCGCCGTCGTCTGTTTATACACCATGAATAAATCTGAATAAATCCATCTTCATCCAGCGTGATAACTGAGACCTTCTGAGTGGACGCATGTACGTGTGCATGTGTGAATGCAAGATGTTTGTAAAGATCGAAGGAATCCACTGGAAGATGTTCTAGCAAATGTGTCAAAGACGAGGACTGGAGACGGCACATTTTTTTTGGCAAACCGTCATCTCTGACCTGTTCTGCGTGAAGTATCTGTGCATCGTTTCATCCAGAATGCTACATCTACGATTGCCAAACTTTCTGTGTGTGTGTGTGTGTGTAAATATTTCATATATATATATTCTCAAGTACTCTGTGTGTCTGTGCAAATGTTTTGTCCAAAATGGCCTCCCATAAGAAGCGAGCACCCCAGTGTGCGCTCTCCTCCTCTTCCTCCTCCTCCTCCTCCTCTGTTGTGTGTGCTGATTTTCCAAGCTTCTCCCGTGTACCCACAGGACATCTCTTATGCACGTGCACTACCATTTCAGTTCAGCTAAAGAGTGATGATGATGATGATGATGATGATGATGATGATGATCACTGGCTCTTCAGCTTCTCCAATCATGGCACAAGCATGCTGTTCAACACACACCAGCTGAATGGAAGCTCATCACGTGCTGTGAAATGATGAATTTCGCATGTGCTGATGAAATAAGGTGTGAGCGGCGGATGCTACAGATGCAGAGTGTTCTCCGTGACGCTTTTGGAGCTTTCACTTACACCAATGAAGGGAAAAGCTTTTTTTTGTTTTGTTTTTTTTTCATAAGATGTTTGTTACAGCTAATATCAACCGGTTCACCCATAAACCAAGTCTTTCTCTTTCCCCTCAGCCTTCAAAGGAATTACATCCAGCTAACTTTAATTTACTGCTCCAAGGTTCTACACGTTGTGTGCTCTGAGATGCTTTTCTGCTCACCGTGGTTGTAAAGAGTGGTTATCTGAGTTACTGTAACTGCTATGCCGCGGTCAGAGTCATTGCGCTGACTGAGATTTCCCCATTCTGAGGTTTGATGTGAACATTAACTGAAGCTCTTGCATAATGTCTTGAATTGCGCTGCTGCCATGTCCTGTGGCTGATTGGATAGATGCATTAATGAGCAGACGTACAGATGTTCATAACACAGAGGCCTGTGAGTGGGTATCTTAAATAAATGTAAATGTAGACATATGTAAAATATGCACTTCATACTGCACTCTCAGAAAGGACTTTTCCTTGTGGCTGGGGGTGTTAGCATCACCGGGACATCTTTTATACCTTTAGTAC
>CM074950.1:25956392-25967298 GCA_037577455.1 Pangasius macronema
GTGTGTGTGTGTGTGCACTTGGATGGGTTAAATGCAGAGCACAAACTCCGAGTATGGGTCACCACACTTGGCCACAAGTCACTTCCACTTAATGAGCACTTTAAAAGCTATCTACTGCTAACCTTAATGGTATTTCTGAAAGTGAACCGAAGGGTTGCAGTTGAAATGTAATTGATTTTAGTGTTTTTATTTTTTCTAAATAATCAAATGAAATAAAAGTATTAGTCAATTCTCTGGTTTTCACCTGTGTTTCTAAAAAAAATCAAGATAAATAATCTTTAGATTACAGTATATTTACTGACCAATTGTCTAATTTATTTAAATGTTGTATTGATGTACACGTTTAAAAGATTAAGATTTATGTTTAAGAGCCATGAGAGTCCTACCTGACCCTACCAGTTCTGATTGTGCATTCATATTCATTACTGCAATGACTCGTGGTCTGTCTGCTCCTGTTATTTCGTTGCTGTCACTGCGCTTGGGTCCTGACTGGATGAGCGATGAGGACGCGGCGTACGATCTTCCACTTTCACACTACAGTGACTCGTCTAATGCAGCAGGTCAGAAAACTTCGGAGTGGAGGCTTTGTTCGGCTTTGCGCACATCACCGAGTGTGAAAATTGCAAGCGAAATGACAGTAAATTGTATTTGACAGACATTTGAGATAAACTGTTGTGTTGCGTAACGGCTCGAGTGTGTGTGTGTGTGTGTGTGTGTGTGTGTGTGTGTGTGCTCTTCACGTCCCTTTTTATTATTTTTTTTTATTTGTTTTTGTTTGTTTATTATCATGATTTTGAGCAAAGTGATTTCATTTTCAGTTTCCTATGAATAAATTTGTAAGAAAAAATATATAGGTTAACCCTGGCACTATAAATAATAAAAATTATATTTAAGATGTTTTTATTTAAAAAAAAAGATAGATAGATAAATAAATAAATAAATAAATAAATAAATAAATACTCATTATTCAAATAAATTTTTATTTATTTATTTATTTATTTATTCATTTATTTATATATATTTTTTATTTTTTTTATTATTTATTTATTTTTATTTTTCCCAGTGATGGAAATACGGAAAGGCCGTCTCAGTAAGGAATATTTCGCCTTACTATAATAAACATTAGCATTAATGTGAACGTGGTCTTTGTCCATCCAAGCTTCATTCTCTTGCATTCATTTGCAAGAAAGTAAAATCCTCCCCTCATATGACTGGCCTCGTCTCATACAGACACCCTTTCTGGCAAGCGTCATAAAAAACATTGTATTTGTATTGGTTTAGATCACACTATCTGTTCAAGCTGACTAATATCCATATTACATCATTACTGCTATTGATAAATACATGACTAAAACCACATATTATGTCAATTTTTACAAAAATAGTCCCCGGCTGTCTGGACTAAGGGGAACGATTCTGTGCAGGCAATGCATTAGCTCCTTCTTAGCTCCTTCTTTAAAGCTAAAGTGGTTGAAATGGTTGGCTGGACCACGTTACTGGTGGCAATAAAAGATCGTCTGGTTGTACAGGTTTTACTGGGGGATGATGAAATGGAGTGAAAAAGCTCAATAAATCCCGTCCGCTAATGAATGCCTTTGAGTATAATTATGCTGCGTGCTAGCATGGCCATCCATATGTAGTCCATATGTGAGAAAATAAAGGCGAAGTGAGACCTGGCTCATAAGATTATTCCTTTCGCCTCCGGCCATGTTACTTGGTGTCCATGGCAACTGACAGGCAGAGGATCTGCAGCTCTCGTTCTCACATACCATTACATAAACAGCTCCCGTCGCATCTATAGGCAGAAAATTGACGTCTGTTCTGACATCCTGATTCGGTGGATGGCAACGTGTGGGTGGCAGTACCCATATTTCCCTGGAAATCCTCATTATTTTTACTATTTAACCATGATGTCTTGTCGACCTGGCCCCAGTTCAGCTGTGACATTTTTCTGGAAAATCCTCCTTATATCTTCATTATGTCAATTAGCACACGTATAAACAGTTGTAATGGAATTAAACTCACAAAACTGCATTCATTGGTCGGGGATTGAGTTTTGTGACTGGTCATTTTTTTTATTTGCATGTCATGCATGTCAGATTCTCTGTAGAAAAGTGAAGAAGTGATCTATGACTTGACAGAAATCCATAGTATAATGCCTAACACTAACACACACCACACGTGCACGTTCGATGGCCTGATGAGGAGAGTTCATGTGAAAATGTGATAAAAGCCTGACAGTCGCGCCCCAGGGGCATCTGAATGTCTGCACAAAGATCCCAAACAAGCGTCAACATGCTGTGAAGCAAGAACATGCAGAGACAGCGGAGTGTGTATGTGCGCCTGCTGATACGCCTGGATCTGAGGAGAAGACATTAAAAAAGTGAGGTCAAGAACATCTCAGGCCATCTCAGCACAGCTTTACGGAAACCCGACTTTCTGCTCTTTCATTGTTTACACTGATGACATTTCCGACCTGACTGTCACATGATCCAGGTCCAACACAACAGGTGAATTGAACATGATGCTGTTTCCATCACTCTTTAATAATTTATCAGTTTTCTGTACAATATAAACAACAAACTAGCATAAAGCGCTAACATACACACACAAGCATGCGTCTGCTGTTAACAGGACTGATGTGACTGGCTCACCAGTGGCCTCTCTATGTTCTTCCAGAGAAGATAACTTTATTCCCAAACTATAAATCGAATCAGATTCTCTTCCAAGAAATCCTAAACACGTATTAGAGATAGGGATGGACAGAGTCCAGAGACGTAACACTGGCACTTGCTCCTGAACATGGAGAACACTGGGCTAAGGAGTTCCTCAGAGTGCTCCTTCCATCGCTCATTACTAGCCCCAGTAGAGATCAACACTTCTTCCCCTTCTGATGTGTCAAACAGTTTGCCTGAACATCTTTGGGTCATCCAAAAGTCTTTCCGGACTCCTCCCATGTCTGAGCTTTGGATTCTCCAACTGCTTTTTCCACAGCCCTTCTAGCCCAAAAACAAGAGAAGAAGAAGAAGGAGAAGGAGAAGGAGAAGGAGAAGGAGAAGAAGAAGAAGACAAATTGATTAGTAGAATTAGGATTGAAGCTGAAAATCCTGAGCTTCCTTTGCCCTTTTTTGTCCCTTTTACTAAACTTCTGCATCCTATTTTTCAACCAGATCATTAATCAATGCCTCTGACACTGATTGAAAAAAAAAATACATCCATAAAAATAGATCAACATATTTATAACAAAAGCCAAACTTTCAATGCTCCATTGTCATGTCATTGGAGAACAGAATAACAATCCCAGCTTGAATAAAATGCACACACTGTCTCCCACTTCATCAAATAATTGCACACAGACATGCTCTGACTCGTGCTAAAGCTGAATCATGTCATGCAGAAGAAAAGAAGTTGTTTGACAGCGATTAAATATGGATAGAGATTGAAAGACGGGGCATCATTCAAAGAATTAATGCATTGATTTGATTTGATTTTCTTTTCAACACTATGAGGCTTGAACCATACTTGAGTCACTATTATAAGCATTTTGACAATCTTGCACGCTCTCGAGAAGGTTTGTAAAATAAGTGTACATATTTCGATTCACATCACGCGCTAGAGGAAAGCCAGCATGCTCCGTCCTAAATCGCCCTTTTCCGTTCACTTCTCTGGGTGAGGGCTCGTTGGAAAGAAATCACCTGAGGCAAGCCGTCCAGCTCTAGAGAGGTTTAAACGCGTTTTCACTGGCTCTTGACCGCGCTCAGGGGGTACAAGTGGGAAAAGTAGGATTAATGGGCTTCATGTATTGCCTTATCCTGAGACTGTGGGACGTTGTTGAACCTCCTCCAGGCTGTGAGTGTTGACATTTAGAGCAGGAGGAGAAATCTATAAGGAATGTATGAGTGCGAACGCCAAATATGAGAAGGGATGAAGTGATATCTTTTCTCAAAATGTGCTAAAAAGACCAGATAGACAGTGGAGATTTATTTTAGAAAGCTTGCCATTAAAGGTTCACAGGACATCTGGTGGAAACTAGAGGTGTCCGATACAAAGCTCTCAAGACAACACACACCACTTTCATTAACATTAATCTACAGCATCAGTTCATTCATCCTTAGTAACTGCCTGGTCCGGATTCGAGCAGACGTCGTTAGTAATAATTCCTGACCTAACTGCAAAGAGTAAACTCCTCTGTCATGACGAGGTCTGAGAACTTAGATAAAGCTTTATCTCTGACACCAGAGACTCCTTCTATACATGATAAATAAACATCTCTTTACAGAAAACGTCACTGTGTTACTGATGGTGGAGCGTACGTCATACACGTGAAAGAGCTGTTACTATAGAAACAATAACGTATTAGAACGAACGCACGGATATAAACCTGTGATTTTGCAGCTGAAAATTAATAAGCAGAAAATTAATAATGGATTAATATACCTCAGACAATGATGCTGGGTTGTTATGCATATTCTTTCTTTATTCTGTTCTACTTAGTGACACAGCAACCTAAGGCTTTCTGCATTATTTCTGAATTCTGTCTGGTCACAAAACAAATAAATAAATAAAAAGTATGCTATTAATATCTCACAGGCAAGAAGCAGGAAGACAGCCAGTGGCATTTCCTCCATACGCATCTCCATTCCTCATGAATCTTTTCCACAGGGAGCGTCCCAAGCGCTGCACACAAGCTCACCATCACTTCCTGTGAGCAACGCAGCATGACTCTGCCGTCCTCTTATTTAATTTCTCTTCAGGTGGATACACTTTTCTAGGAAATGACATCCATTTCCATGTGAAAATGTCTGCTGGTTAAGAAGATCAATAACATCTGGAAACCTGCTGAGACTTTCTTATCATACAGTTCACATAATCAGAGGTTTTTCACATGATCATGTCGTCATTGCGATCATAACGTCGTTTACTTGCGTGTACATGGGTTCTGCGCTTAGCTAGCTAGCTAGCTGATGCTAGTCTCATTTCAATGTAGGTAACAGTGTAGCTAGCAAGTAGTGAATGATCCGTATGTATCACTGAGAGTAGACGACGTTTAGTGCTTGAAATATTATCGTAGCAAGTAAATTACATTTAATGAAGGTGGAGTGAAGATGTACTGTGGCATGATTGCGTCTGTAGCTAAACACTCGCCATATTTATCTCAAGGACTTCTAATAAGACGGATAAATCTCCTAGACCCTACATGAACGACCGCCTCGCTGTTGTCGAAGTGCTTTTGACGCTTGTGTGAGAAACGCTGTACAGCCGACGGCGGTCCCACGAAGCTCGGCAGACCTTTCCTACACGTTCAGATGTCCTTACTCTGTGCATTAATGCATCATTTTAATAATTAAATATGATTATATCATTATGCAATTACACGCTGACCTTCTCGTGTTCTTGCATATTTATCTTCATTCCCCAAAGTGTAAACATGCCCGAAATCCCCCGTACATCCAGCACCTTCCTGCCTCAGTAAACAGAAATTCACATCGAGGTTCAAGATCACGTCGCAACTCGTGATTATGCTAATAGTTTTGTTCCGTCTGCGTTAATTAGCATAGCGCTAATCAACTTTGATTAGCTAGTGCTACTCGTGAGGGATTTCCTGATAGCGTGGCTTGTGACAGAGAAATGTTCGACTTGGACTGTAGTGAAAAATCCGTATTAAAGCAACAGAAGCTTACGGTAAACTGCATAATTATTGGCACCCTGCATCTGTTTGTACACTTAGCATATACAGACACTGCTTTGTCATATTTATATTTATACTCAATAAATACAAATAATAGATACAACGCTTTCTTTATGAAGGGTTAATAATAAATGTTTTGTCTTGTCGCATCCTCTTTCTGCCAAACTACCAACTGTTTTAGACTTTAAAACTTAGAGTTAAAAGGTTTTAAAGGCTAAAAAAAGGGTTAATAACTTTTTTTTGTTGTGTTTTTATCATCAATCACATGACTTGTGCAGGTCACCAACCATTTCTCTCATTTTGTGTTGAGAGATCTTTTGTTTTCCCCGTTAGTGATGGATGTGAAAAGGAAAAACATCATATGGTCAAAGGCGACAGTAAAAGTTTCTTTTTTGCTTATTTTTTTAGAATTTTATAGTATAAACTTTAAAGTTTTAAAGTTGAATATTTCTTTGGGGCGTCATTAATTTTGACAAATGATTGTGATTGTGACGGAACATGCTGTTATTTAAAACAATATGATATACATATGATTTATTGGTAATGTTTTCTCTGAAGGCCAAATCTACATGGAACTACAAACATGTATTTCATATATATCATAACATATTATAATGCGTTTATAAGCCATTATACATGCGCTTTATCATTACATAGGGAATTACTCAACTACACTAATGCCAACATCCATCCATCCATTCATCCATCCTCTGTACCACTTATCCCAGGGGAGCCTGGAGCCTGGAGCCTGGAGCCTAGCCCGGGGACTCGGGACATACCAATGGACAGGCCAATCCTTCACAGGGCATGATCTCTCTCTCACTCACTCACACACACACACACACACACACACACACACACATCCAATCACACACTACAAACAATTTGAGCTGCCAATCAGCCTACAGCTCATGTGAAAATGCATGCATTTGGATTGAAGGAGGAAACTGGAGTACCCAGAGGAAACCCCTGAAAAAGAGCACACACACACACACACACACACACACACACACACACACACACACACACAGGGGGAGGCGGGAGGCGAATCTCTGGGGAGCAGTGCTATCCTGTAAGCCGCTGTGCCCCCCAAAAATCAGCAACATTGTAAATATAATAAATATAAAACAGTATATAATATAAATATAATAAAATCAATAATAATTAAAGAAAACTAAAGTCACATCTCTTTATGCTTTCTATGTAAACATTTCCAGTTCCAAAGTAAATTTTCTAATTTTCCTTTTCCAGTCATCACCATTTTTTTTCACCAGGATGTGATATCTGAGACCTTTTGGCTGGTATCGACCCAGTAGCTGCAGTACTGGGTATCGGATCAGTGCCACCTTCACAATACCTTCTAAATCCTGTATATTACATGTCATGAATGTATTCATAGGTCCAAACAAACGAATATCCATGAACAAGAAATCAACATTTATCTTTCTTTCTTCACGTTAACAGTTAATAAGGAAGGGAAGCTCCTGCACTCGTTTTTCACCTGATCAGATGGTTTTGCTCGTCGCTGTCGTCGCTGTCGTCGCTCCTCTCTCAGGCTCACGGCAGGAGACTGACAGGATGGAAAGCTGTTAGGCGAGCCAGCCTCCAGGTGCTGCCTCAGAGAACAGCAGGTCGCTTTACTCGCCGACTCGTCTGCTCGGCTTCGCTGGAAAACATTCGCGCTCTGTCACTGCTATCTGCTTTGTTTGTGACACCTTCTTCAAGAGCAGCAGACGTGTCAGATATCACTGGGTATACAGTCTATCAGTGATCCTGGGAGTCTAAAATCTCACATCCACTAATAATTTGATGACAAAACTATTACTGTAGAGCAGGAAACAAACAAACAAACAAACAAGGAAAATGCCTACTCTAGAACTCAAGATGGTCTCCTCAACGCTGAGTTCAGCAAGTGACATCAAAGCAACATGGCCGCCCACAGCATCAGCAGTAAACACAGCGGCACTTCTTACGCTTAAACGAGTTACGCTGTGTATATACAAGCGTCCGCTTTAGATCAGTCAACATACAGATGTGTTCGGTTGTTAAATCTAAAACACTGACTCTGCAGTTCACTCAGAAGAGTTAGCTGGCTAGCTTGTTGTGAACAAAAGATAAACGTGGAGATGTCAGTGTTTTGAGTTGTTGTTGTTGTTGTTGTTGTTGTTGTTTTGTTTTTCTGTAGCTTGAATGCACAGCGGTCGAAACTTCAATCACAACGTCATCCTGAGCTCCGACTTCACACTTCCGAGGTGAGGCAAATGTATGACGAGGTCTCATTCACACACACACACACACACACACAAACACACACACACACACACACACACACACACACACAAATACTTTAATACAGTCAGACGGCCGCTTTCATGATTTCAAACAGTTCTTAAATTGTTTCAATTCTGTTATTATTCCTGATAATAATAATAATAATAATAATAATAATAATAACAATAATAATGATGATGATGATTTTGTTAAAACCTCGCATTAGTCGCACAGAAGTGAAAATAAACCCTTTCAAAGATTATGTGTTGATTGAATTATCCAAATTTAATTTCATTTAAATGAGACTCTTCGCTTTGCCTTTCAGTCGCTATATGATTTGCATTGATGTCTTTCGATTCTGAAAGTGCAGGTGAAATGTGGCTTTTTTAGGACCTATTTGTCTTGAGGCTGGATGGAGAAAATGATGAATAGCGCGCGCCTTCGGCTCCGAGGTCTCCGGGTTTTGATTCCGCTTCCCATAGAGCAACAGCCGCTTGGGTCCTCATTAGCATGGCTCAGAGGAGAATCGCAGCAGGAGATGAATTAGCTCTCAGAGTGAGGGAGGAGGGATGGAGAGGATCTTCACAGAGCATCTGAACATCTCCCTGAGACTGTGTGTTAATCAGGTCGGGTTCTTATTGCATGGATTTCTGTAGTATTGTGTATTGGCTGTGTTTGTGTGTTTGTGTAATTGTTCTTTGTTTTAAACTCTTTTACTGTATTTAAAAGTAAATGTGTTCATGACTACTGCTGTGTTAGTTTTTCTTTTTGTCTGTGTTCTTGTTAGAAGTGAAGTGAAGTGACTTTGTGGCCAAGTGTGGTGACCCATACTCGGAATTTGTGCTCTGCATTTAACCCATCCNCGTGAACACACACCCGGAGCAGTGGGCAGCCATTTTAGCTGCGGCGCCCGGGGAGCAGTTGGGGGATCGGTGGCTTGTTCAAGGGTTTTTCTTTTATAGCTAAGGATTAGACGTGTTGGCAGTGGAGCCGACCCCGTCCAAGCCCTTGGCATCGAGCTCTGTTAGGTTTTAGGTTCACAGTCCAACATGAAGTATTATATTTGAAGGTGATGAAATTTGGTGGGATTTTGTAATAGGTGGCTTTTGCACATTCCAGGCTAAAAAAAGAGAAGAGTGTAGTCTTGATCTTGTTTAGGGTTTGACTGATAAAAGTCTTGGTCTTGTCTTGGTGTTGGTTGGTGCAGGTCTTGGTCTCGACTCAGATGTTATTGACTACAGCACTGGGTACATGATGCTTTTGTTTTGTGTGTTTTGGCATTGTGAATCCTATGGATTTAATTTATAATATGTATCGTGGCTCATTTGAAAATGATTTGTGGTACACAAACTTACTGTCAAAAAAGCATGTGGCTTTCTTCTTTTCGGTAAGGTCTAGATCTTCACCAGATCTTTGGTTTGGTTTATAATGGTTTATAGGTTTCCACGTGAGGTCTTGTTCATCACCAGCGTGTCCGTGTGAATTCACCAACAAGAAAGCGGAAGCCACACGTCAGTGACTTTCTGGTCATTTATCAGAGTGTTAAAGTGTGAGAAATGGCCACATGGCTCAGGACAGACTGACCAGAACATCTCGAGTGGAAAAGCACCAGGGCCTCCATGAAGCTAATGGCTTCTGAGAAGCTCTTTGGCGGTGAGTGATGGTGTTAGATGTGCGTGATTGATATACACTTAATAAATATGGACATGGATTATCAGTAGCACATTCTGAGAAACACTCTGATAGCATTCTCACACACACACACACACACACACAAATGCATTTGTCATAATGGAACTATGCAATATTGGTGTGTGTGTAAAATCATCTGCAGTTTACATACATTTACACACGAGTAAGTGTCTCTGTGAATAAAAGGTAGTGGTTTAGTAAAAAAAATAAATAAATAATTAAAATACTACAAAATAATAATAATAATAATAATAATAATAATACTGTAGCCTTCCTGTCAGCTTGAGCCAGTCCGGAAGTTTCCTCGGTGTTTCTGCCCACAGAACTGTTGCCTGCTGGATGTTGTTGTTGCTGTTGTTGTTGTTGTTGTTGTTGTTGTTGTTTTTTGCACCATTCTATGTAGAGTGTCAAAACACTTTTAAGGTCAAAGACTTTATGAGTTTGGTGATTGTACGTGTCTCAAGTCACTCTGGGGAAAAATGGGGTATCTGATGCTTGATTTCCGTCATTCTGATGTGAACATCATCTGAAGCTCGTGACCTGCATCTGCATAATCATCTCTACCAGCCTGTGTGTTATGCACATGCATACAGCATACATTTGCACTGCATTAAATCCACCGTACTATGCACCTCATTCGGGAGCGACGGTTCCGAGCTGAAAGACGAGCAGAACCCTGAAATAAGTGTGAAAACCCCCTCCGGGTTCTCCGCGACTGCTGTTCAAAGCCTGCTTTGCAATCCGTCTTTCTTTTCTGCTGTGTGGGATTTCAGCTTCACCCATAAACGTGCAATCACTCGCCGTGGTTCGAGTGAGGCTGTTGCCATGGAAACCGTCACACCGTCAGTGCAAAGGCATCGGCGAGAGAACGCTCCATTCTTCAGCCGAGGAACGTCTTTAACATCATCGACCTCCTTCAACAAACAGCTTCGTGCCTTCCGACCCACAATGCACTCCTGACCTCACGCCCTACTATGCGTTTTTCATTCGCTTTATTATCCCCGTCCTTAGCAGTTTATTTTCCTGGAAAAAGAGGCTGAGAATTGAGGCAGAATTTCCAGATCAAAATCAACATTAATAACCTCTGATAAATGCGCTTCAGAATGATTTTTCCACCCTGACTGGGGCGTTAATACGCTCCAGTAAATTTGTCTAAGACACAGAAACGAACCATGTGTAATATACAGTCAGGTCCATAAATATTGGGACATCGACACAGTTCTAACATTTTTGGCTCTATACACCACCACAATG
>CM074950.1:25984829-25987329 GCA_037577455.1 Pangasius macronema
ATCACACAGAACTCCCAACACCTTTCTCCACCCATTCCAACCTGCCTGCACTCGCTTCTTCACCTCTTTCCCACAATCTCCATTACTCTGGACTGTTGACCCCAAGTACTTAAACTCCTGAACCTTCTTCACCTCTTCACCATGTAATCTTACTGTTCCACTTCCCTCCCTTTCGCTCACATTGTAAGTTAGAGATAGAAACCATCAAAGCGCATATGTGTACACTTTGTCCACAACATTATAATATTATTATTATAATATCTACTATAAATTATATAAAAACTACCATGAAACTAATACATTTTATTTTTTGATTTTACTGGCAGACTGTATGTTCCTTAGTCCTGGATTACTCTACCAGCCAAGACATAAGACTGTTCCATAACAGCAAAACTTTAAATTATGCTCAGTGCATCGTAGTGCCTGCGGTAAATACAGCTGTATCATGTCATAATTGCGGTCTGTGTGTGTATGGCTCACGGCACTCTGGCAGCATGCATTTCTCCACTTGTTCCAGCTCTTCGCTGCACTCTCCCAGCTCCACCGGGGATTTGAGGACGCGCTGCCGAGTTCGGGTTCCTTTACCGCATGTCACGCTGCAGTCACTCCAATCGGACCACGGAGACAACAGGCACGGGATGGTATCTGTCAAAACAACACATCCACCTTTACCACAGGAACAGAGCGAAAGCATGCTGTCAAAACAAGAGTCCCTGTCTCTCTCAGTTTATACTCTTAACAACTGTCAAACTCCATCAGCTTTGGTGTCAATAGACAGTAAGTAAGCGTTGCATATTCTACTCAGGCATTTACACTAAACTGTTTTTTATTCCATCATTTATTCCATTATTTATGAAACGTGGTACCGGTTCAGTGCAGTGCAGCGTATGGAGTCACAGCAGGTCACAAAGAGCGCGAGAACGTAACCAAGAAATCTTTTGCCTTTAAAGATTTGATAAATAATGAGTATTCACTTATAACAATACATTTAATTAGAAATGAACTTTTTGTCTCCTTACACCATTTTTTTAACTCTTATTTCTCATTCCTTTCTACTCAGACATGTGCAACTCTTTACTGTAAAACGACACTGAGTTATACTTTAACATATCTGAATCTGTGATGTATAATTAGCAATATAAAATTATTATTATTGTTATTATTATTCTATAAGAAATGAAATAAATGGTGTGTTTGCATGCATGCGCGTTTTAACTCACGACACTCGGGCATCATGCACTTCTCCACCTCGACCACCTCAGCCCCACAGATCGATCCATCAGACGGAGGCATTTTGACCATACGCTCTCGCCGCTTCATGCCCAGCCCACAGGTGGCGCTGCAGGTGTCCCACTCGCCCCATTCAGTCACGAGACAACTGCTAGGAGCTACACAGCACAACATTTACAAAGAGCTATAACATTTTACAGTATGATCCGCAAATCAGCATACAATCATACTTAACTCATGCTTCCATAACGATGAATTAATACATACACTAAACCTTAGCTCATCAGGACATATACATTACGGTGTGTATATTAACGCCCTTCGTATCATATATCAACAGCCATTAATAACATTCAGTTGTTATAAATCCCTCAAGTGCTGCTTGTGCTTATTCTTCATCCTCCATGTCCTTTTGTTTGTTTTTAGACATGTTTCTGCCCTGTCCTGTCATTGGTTTGTTATCCTAATGTTTGCACCTGTTCAGTGTTTACTCTGGATGTGTTTACTCACAGCAGTCCTGGTTGACGGTGCACGGCTCGGTCTCCTCTGTGGGGAGAGTGCAGGCAAAACCATCTTCAGGAAACTGCTTTACGTAGCGTTCCCTGGACCGAGCGCCCGCGCCGCACGACACGCTGCATGGAGACCAGGTGATCCACTCCGACATCATACACGTCGACGCATCTGCCACAGTGAGAAAACCAAAGAATTTTGAATTAAATCTGAGAATATAAGTAGAATTAAACCTGAGAATTAAGATTTAAACCCAGGAATAGTGAGAAAAACCCTGAAACTGTTGAATGAATCTTGACAACTACGTTTATTATATTTGAGATATGAGAGACTGGATAACTCAGAACAGCTAAATAACTTGCACTGTATCAAAACTCAGCTGTAAGTCAACTTGAACAAAAAAGAATGTATATGTTAATGTAAAGTGTGTGTGTGTGTGTGTGTGTGTGGGATACCCTCGTCACTGCATCCAGGCCCCATACACGGCTCGAAGTCCTGTGTGTGTGGACAGGGGACACTCAGGTCCAGCTGGGCCTTCAGCATCCTCTGCCTCATCCGCTTTCCCTTCTCGCAGGTGGAGGAGCTGCAGGCCGACCACGGAGACCAATTGGAGTAAATACACGTCTCCGGAGTGTCGTCTGAGCGAGTGATACGGACAGAATGAGATGCTGGGAGTGACATAAAGACGTGTTTTCCAAACACCAACATGGAACATTTACTTAAACACAGCACTGTTGAATTCTGGATTCCGATTGGTCAG
>CM074950.1:25992329-25995227 GCA_037577455.1 Pangasius macronema
GTTTTCCAAAGCACAATCACAAGAGTTGCATTTGTTTGTATCTAAAAATACAACAGGAAAGAGGACGATGAGGGCAATCGAGAAAAGCGGGGGCAAGTAAAAGAGAAATGAACATCTTCATATAAATAATACGACTAAAAGTGTCTAGGTTTGATTTTAAAGTACATCACAGTGATGTTGAATTCTGGATTGTGATTGGTCAGAAGGTAATGATGCGTTTTCTGTAACAGCAGCTCTGACAGTAGTGTAGCCGCAAATCACAGGTTTATATTAATGCGCTTGTACTAATACGTTATCGTTTCTATAGCAACAGCTCACGTAAACAGATTAGAAACGAGAGGAATCGTTGATGTGGTGAAGTTTTCTGTAAGGACATGTTTATTTAGCATTCATGGAAGGAGTCTCCAGTGTCCAGCTGTAACTTCTGGTGAGGGAACGGCTGTTTATAGCTGCTGTCGTGTAAGTGAGAACAGGAACTAACTTGTTTCATGTATGTTTTGCACTGGATGTAACTATAAACGGATAAAATGAGCGCCATGCTTTAATAATTTGTAATAAATTGTAATCTTTGGCGAATTGCCGTGTTATAACAGTAACTCGGCTTCATCACACCACCCTGTTGTTGATTGTTTTCCTACAGCAGCATCACACGCAGTGTATTATCACTCACTCAAACGCACAGCACTCACTCCCTCAAGTCCAGACTTATGACTGCTGTTAGAGCAGGTGATAAATACTTTACAGCAGTCAATAAATAATATTTCAGATGCATAGCTGAATAAGGAGGTGGAAGTTCATGCGTTAAAGAAAACGAGTCCGTTAGAAATTGACGTGTGGTCTGGGAATCTGAAGAGAAACGAGCGTTAACACGTTAACACGTGCGCTTCACCTCTCTATAGATCGATTCGTTTCTTTTACAGCCAAATCCGCTCTGCTAAATTAGCATGGAGCAGTAGGACTACAAAGCGCCCATGGAGACCATCTAACACTTCTCTGAGAAGCTAATTTATCACTTATGACTCAACCCCAAGAAGCTTTACACAATTTTATTCAGTCAAAAGGGATTCTGAATGACTGCTTCCAGCTAAAATCCGGATATTTCCGAAGTTCATGCTAGGTTTTATAACATTTCCAGATATCTGAGATTGGATCGTGTTGAATCTCTGGGTCGTTTTAACCCTTTAATTGCCAAATATACGCCTTAATTTAATTTTAAATAGTGAGAAATCCACTCAGATCCACTGTTTTGAAAGCAATAATTGAACGAAGAGTTCAAGCTACACAATAAGAGCTTGCTGAAACAAAAGATTACGCACTAAGAGCTTGCTCAAAGCAAAGATTGTGCAATGTAAGATTGCTATAACGGCTATAAGCAGTCATGAATAAGCCAAAAAAAAAAAGCAGCTTGTCATGTTACTGAGAAACAGCAAAGCTTAAACTCCTCGGTCGGTCCTGAAGATGCTGAAAGGTTTACAGCTTGACCGCTGACTGTTACCGAGCTCTGATGCTGAAGACTCTTCCTGTATAAAGTATAACGAAGCTAAAGAAGCATCTCTTCTAAAGTTAGTTTACATCGTAATAGTGGATAAGAGTCACGGGAGCGTTCTGCTTTAAGCAGGATCTGAGCAAAACGAACAATCCTCGAATCATTCACGAGCCTTCTCATCATGAAAAACGAATCCACCTTCACCTTTTCGTTACTACTTCCTGTTTGCTACCGCGCCGTGACGCACCTGAGACACTACACTCGAGCCTCTCAGCTCTCAGACGTTCAGTCCAGGAAGCTTTCAGAAACACTTCTGACCAGATGAAGCCATGCACCAGTGTTTCACTCCTGTGGTGTCACGGAGCCCCAGAAGAGGAACAGCAGCTCCACGCGGCTTCTATATTACGCATGTCACACGTGACACCTCTCTCCATCTTCTCAGTAACATGTCCATTCCCATGTGATCAGACATGAGCTACAGGACAGGCAGGAGTCAACGCTAATCAATCAGTGCTTTCAATAAGTCTGTGTTTTGTGTTGTCTCTAATGCGGCATAACGACCAGACATTGTGACGCAATGTATAAAAGGTGCTGTTAACCTCTACGTCAAAAGAAAGCTATCCTACTCGTGCTCCTGCGTGTGTGTAAATTTACGCATGAGAAGACTCGCTAATGTAAACCCCGACTGATCGGCTCCAAATCATATAAACTGAGATGAGCTACTGCTCTATTATATACAGATTATGCTGTCAAGGGAGCGCGAGGGGATTTGTGGCCGAGTCACGAGACTTAACCTTTAAACGCTTTGAATAAATAAATAAAATAAACATCGCAGTGTCTGTGTGTGAGATGTGCTGGGTGCCAACAATCAGCCGGGTATCGTAGAGATATCTTTTCTTCATTTTAATATCAAACCATTTTCTTTTCACCTCACTTAATTTACATCTAATTTACCTTTCCCTTCATTTCTCTCCACATCCTGGCTTAATTATGAATGAACAGATATGGATTAAGTGATAACGTGATTAAAATCTAATTTAAAAATACAAACACGGCATAAAATGTCCTCGCTTCATACTAACCTACGAGAAATAATATAATTTACAGATGTTTAATATTATACCGTGCTTACATTATAATAATCTCCATTTTTATTGAGTAATTATGGAAAACAAATGAAGTAAATCACACAGGAAATTAATGATGAATTAGTTATAAAGCTGTTTGTTTGTGGAGTTATTATTAGTTTTGATATACTCAGGTTTGAAGCATGCACAAATGGTTAATACTTCACCCAATAATAGACTATGAACATGTCATCGGTTGAGATGATGATCTTCTTCTTCTTTGAGCTTTTCCCTTCAGGGGTCTCCACAGCGAATCATCACTCTCCACCTATCCCTATCTTCTGC
>CM074950.1:25998510-26009288 GCA_037577455.1 Pangasius macronema
GATAGGTGGAGAGTGATGATTCGCTGTGGAGACCCCTGAAGGGAAAAGCCAGAAGAAGAAGAAGAAGAAGAAGAAGACTTTACACAGGTGTAGACGAGTAAACCTAAGCAGTACCGAGAGTGTTTTGAGCGTCTTAGAGAGCAGTCTAAGTGCTTAAAACTTTACCGTCTGTACATCATGGCTTTCCGGAGATACGATAATATTTGTTTTATATATAACTCCTTTCGTCCCAAAGGAGTTCTACTGGATTCAAACTCATCGTCATGTTCACGAAGCCTGTTTGAGACGACTTTAGCTTTGTGACATGGTGCATTATCATGCTGGAAGAAGCCATTAGAAGATGGTAAATTCTGGCCATGAAGGGATGCACATGGTCAGCAACAATACTCAAATAGGCCGTGGCATTCAAGCGATGATTCATTGGTATTAATGGGCCCGAAGTGTTCCAAGAAAACATTCCCCACACCACCTGTTGGCACGAGGCAGGCTGGGTCCATGGATCCATGCTTTTGGCACAAATTCTGACCCTACCATCTGTCTAACTCAGCAGAAACCGAGATTCATCAGACCAGGCTACGTTTTCTCAGTCTTCAGCTGCCCAGTTTTGGTGAGCCTGTGCCCACTGCAGCCTCAGCTTTCTGTTCTTGGCTGACAGAAATGGATCCTGGTGTGGTCTCCTGCTGTTGTAGGTCATCCACCTCAAGGTTCAATGTGTTGTGCATAATGAGATGCTTTTCTGCTCACCACAACTGTACAGAGCGATTATCTGAGTTAGTGTAGCCTTTCTGTCAGCTCGAACCAGTCCGGCCATTCTCCGCTGACCTCTCTCATCAACGAGGGGTTTCTGTCCACAGAGCTGCTGCGCAATGGATTTATTTTCTTTACTGCATCATTCTGAGTAAACTCCAGAGACTGTTGTGTGTGAAAATCCAAGGAGATCAGCAGTCTGAGTAGCAGCAATACTCAAAACCAGCCTGTCTGGCACTAACAATCTGAGCATTTTTTACATTTTCCCCCATTCTGATAGTTGGTGTGAACCGTACCTGAAGCTGCTGGCCCGTGTCTGCATGATTGTAAGCGTTGCAATGCTGCTACGTGATTGGCTGATGGTTTCATTTGAGAGAATTTCATGAAGGAGTAGGTGTACCAGTGTTCCTAATAAAGTGCTCCCTGAGTGTATATTGCACCTTTCATACACAGAGCAACACTGCAAGAAATGACATCTTAGCGACGTGAAACTATCTTGAATAAATTCAAATTTCTCATGTTTCCTATTACAAGGTTACAGCAAACCAAATCTAAGATCATTAAACTTCTTTCTAGACATATCAACTCATCTCAAGCTTCAAACTGTCTTATTCTAGATACATTTTGTTATATTCAAGATATTTCCACTTGAGAAGATGTCATTTTTCATGAAGCTCATTTAAGATTATTAGCACAAATAAGAATCTGAAATTTTGAGTATGTTGGTAGGAGAATGTTGGACATGGAGCTGCCAGGCAGGAGGTGAAGAGGAAGGCCAAAGAGGAGGTATATGGAGGTANAGAGTGATGATTCGCTGTGGAGACCCCTGAAGGGAAAAGCCCAAAGAAGAAGAAGAAGAAGAAGAAGAAGAAGAAGCTATAAGTACAAGGATGCTATTATATTACATATGCGCTTTTAGACCAGAAAGTAAAAAGGCACAGAAATGCAGGACCGCATCGAACATTCTGTATGTGACTGTCACTGCTATGATGCTCCGGAATAATGTCTGAAGGATCAGATGGCGCTGTTATAGCAGCAGCAGCCCGGGTCGCTATATCATTATTTGATATTTTACACAAATGGAGGCCGAGGTTGTCCGTGTGGAGAGCTACGCCCGCTGCACTACAATGCACTCTGGATGGATAACCACATTTCAAAGCATCTGCAGCTCATGCCCCCGCCACTTTAAAATCCATTTCATTTAATTGAGGGACCCGGGATTCATTTTTCTGAAAGAGAATCAGCGACAAAGAAAGAGAGCGAGAGAGAGAGAGAGAGAGAGAGAGAGAGAGAGTCCCACAGTATTACTACCATCCTGTTGGGAAGAGAGATGTATTAGAAATCTGTTCTCAATGGGAGGCAGAAAAATGCGGCCACTTTTTGATATCACAGAGGGAATGAATGTAGTTAGAGTGAAAATGATCATTCATTTCAGGGTAAGAACGGTGATAGTGGCAAAGATCATAATCCATCTAGACAAAGATACTGTGGGGAAGAAAGGAAGGCCATTTTTTTTCCCAGTGAATCATTTTATTTCATTAAAGACGATGCTAACTCAAAACTAACGCTAACATAAATGTCTGGCGACCTGAGAAAAACCTTTATATGGTCACATTTTCACATTTTCACATTTTACAATGTTGGGAAATGAGTTCTCACTTTAGTCATGCACTTCAGCTTCTGTCTCAACACCCGAGGTATAAATCACTCGCGGAGTTTAGACCCGAGCCTCGCCGCCGTCTCTCCACTCCACTGATCTCCGTTCACGCTAACGTCAGTAGGGAAACAATCGCTGGCTCGTTCACTCGCGTCTGTTCTGTTCGGTGTTCGTTAAAATGGCTCCTTACACAACGGAGAGATGCATTTCTTGCTTATACATAGTTTATTTACCCCACTGTTACAGGAACATGACCCACTCTGGGGTGGTAACGTATCTCACCACATCCGCCTGAATTATTCCCCATTACATAACGGCACGGTGCAGGATCAGGAACGAGTACATCAGAGGGACAGCTCATGTTGGACGTTTGGGGGACAAAGTTAGGGAGGCCAGATTAANCAAGTGTTGAGGATGCAGAAGATAGGGATAGGTGGAGAGAGATGATTCGCTGTGGAGACCCCTGAAGGGAAAAGCCCGAAGAAGAAGAAGAAGAAGAAGAAGAAGATATAACGGCACGGTCCGTTGTGTGTTCTAACAATGATGCAGTAAAATAGTTTTGGTGACTTTGCGCAGAAGTTTTCAGGTTTTCAGTGGCTATTAATAGAAGATTACACGCAGCAGGATGAGCTATCACGCTGGTCCACAAAATAAAAATAATAATCAGCAGAACGTCGTGAGGAATTCAGGCAGAGCCTCGGCTGGCCGCAGGGAGATTGTGTTCATTAATGAAGAATGAACGCTTTGCCTGTAATTTTGTGTAATTTCTCACAAAGCACATGCTAAAAATAATTAGCGTTACTCAGCATGTGCTATTCGCCTTTATGAAGCTGCCATGGCGGCACGTCGTGATAGGATGTCATAATGATGTCACGGATGATGTAATACTTGACAGCAGCTATCGATAGTGTATAACATGTCACGACAGCATGTTTATGACGCGGTTATGTCAACCTTATTATACGCGTGTATGAGCACAGCGCTGCTGAATTCTTGAATCTGATTGGTCAGCAGGTGCTGATTCATTTCTCATAAGTAGTGCAGCTGCAAATCACAGGTTTATATTAATGCGCTTGTTCTGATATGTTATTGTTTCTATAGCAACAGCTCATTCAGACGGACCTGTACAGCAGACGCGGCACACACACACACACATTAAAAACGCGTAATCGCTGACTTGGAGTGTTAGTGCGTCGTAGCAGTAAGACATAAAGCTTTAACTTTCCGACATCTTCAAACTGCAGAAGAAGACAGAGGCTGGTGATGGAACGACTATTTACAGCTGCTGTAAAGTAAGTGATAACTGCTGAGGTATAAGAGGAATAAAACAGTTCAGGATGTGCTTTTTCTAGAAGTGTTTTATTCCTTTTCCTGTGTGTTGTTCATGCTAACGAACGCATTATTTTAATGTTTGAATAATTACATAAGAATTATATTTTAAAAATGCTACCGAATCTCAATACTAATCAGTGAATCAGTGAAAGGCAATCAAAGGAAATGAAAGAAAAGAGAGAAATGGACAACAGGTACATCACTGAAATGTACGTCAGTGACACGGAGTTGTAGCGTGGGAGAAAAGTGGCTCGTCTCAATCTACAAACCGAATGCTGGCATTTAAGACCCAGCCGTGTCGCTGTAATGGCTCTAACATCCTGTCACTTACTGGTGGCAGGAAATAAACCACCTAAATGTCTCTGTCTCTCTGTCTCTCTGTCTCTCTCTCTCTCTCTCTCTCTCTGTCTGTCTCTCTCTCTCTCTCTCTCTCTCTATCTCTCTGTCTCTCTCTCTCTCTCGCTCTCTCTCTCTCTCTCTCTCTCTCTGTCTGTCTCTCTCTGTCTCTCTCTCTGGGGAGGATCCAGCATTTACCTAAGTTTTAAGTGCTAAAGCAACAGTAGAAAAATAAAGAGAGCAAAATAACAGTGGAAAGTGGAAAATCCATCTGTTCTTAAAGTTACTACAGGTGACCTTTAAAGCGAGATACTACAGGTGTACAGAGTATTTAAAAATATATTACAATTAATCTCTGCCAGCTGACTGCAAGTCATTTTTTTTATTAGAGCTTTTACAAGAATGTACATTTGTTTATGCAAATGAGGCTTTCTCAAATTACATATATCTAGAAATATGCTTAATACAATCACTCTCAGAAGAAAAGCTTTTACAGAACAGGGAAATTCCTCTAAGCTTTTGCCTCTAAGAGTTTTTGCTACTGGATAAGTTTTTTAAAATAAAGGATTTTATGTCTTTCCACTGTAGTAAGCGTGATTTATAAGGAGATTGTCGTGTATATTATATGCTTCAGATAATGCGGTGGTGTGAAATTAAATGTTGTATTGAGTTTTTGACATTTTATCACTACAGTTTGAGCGCATGTGCTATGAGTGCAATTCATCCAAAAATCTGAGAAATTATTGCGTAAATGAAAGTGGCCAATTTCAAAAGGGAAAGCTTCAAATGCTAAATCTCTAGCACAGCCTTTAAAGTAATACAGGTAAGGAGTTACCTCTTAAAAGTGTCTGACATTTAAGAAAGTCTAAAATCTGTATTTTAAGCGCTAATTCTATGAAGCATGATTCTCCAGCATGACTGCGGGTCACTGAGCTCCTGACTGAAGCCTTATTTCCATTTTACGCTAGAAATAATCAGAAATGAGAAAGATTCTCTCTTTTACACTAGTCACTGCTCTCAGTACGCCTCCATCCGAATCCAAATCCAAATCCAAATCCATACTGGCAGAAATGCATCTGTATCATATATCACGACTTCATCTAACGCAACAGGAAGAAAGCGTGTAATTTAGAGCATCAGAAAGAACTCCTGGCAGAGACGTTTACACCAGCGAGCTTTAACGCTCCTCCGAGCACACAGCGATTCAAAGACGCTTCGGTTTTAATAAGGACGTCAGAGCAGAAGCGGACGAATCGGCCGATCTGCAAACACGGCAGGCTGAATATGATAATTCTGCTCGTATCAGGATGCTGTGTTATCTGGAGAGCAGAGAAATTCTGCCATCTCTACACAGTCAGGAGGGTGGACTTGTTTTTATTTAGCACTGTCTGAAAAAATGAATGCAGCTGTACTGTACGTGAGCGTTCGGTTTCCTTGTTCTCTCAGCACATCATCGCTGGTGAAACGTGAATCCAGCTGTAATTATAGCTTCAAGATCTTGAAATATAATCATGAATGCATTTCTAACTAGTCAGAAGTCAAATCTGGTCTGTTTAAAGTTGTATAGATCTACACCTAAAGTCAGGATCACGTTTATATGAAAAAGAAAAAAAGCTTTAGATATTATATGTAACACTCAAATGTAGTGCTGAGTTTCATTTCTCCACTAATGACACACAGTTATACTTATCTGTTCAAGCAGCACAGAAATCCTGGAGAAATACCTGCTCCCTGCAGCTTGATGGCTATCCGGTGAAAGTTCTAATTAAAGACCTGCTGGTTGATTAATGAATTTCTGAATGACGTGCTTTCCTAAAGCTACATATTAGGATTTGAGAAACAGCCAAAATAAAATGGAATGACAGCGGGATTAGTGCACGCTTTCATAACCTGCGCAGAAAGTCGGATGTGTACTTCTCCTTCAGCAGCAGTAATGGATATACTACACTTCTGCTTTGATATCTCCACAACTTCAACGCGGCCTTCAGGCTAAACGCAGTCACACATCAGGCACGCTTAAAACTCATATTTAAGCCCACAGTGGTCTGACTGATGGCTCGGACTACAAGCGTATGATTGCAATATTCAATTCTGACTCACTCCCCTTCGGCAGGTTAGAGTGATTTGATCAGAAGCACCCAGCCCGCTCGCTTTAGATCCAATCAGCTGCTCAATTTTCTCTTCAGAAGAAGCACAGATTTCTGAGGACCTCACAAATATCTCCAGTGTAGCCTTAGCTTGAGGTTAGGATACATTACCAGATCATGGAATTGAATACAGTGAAAACTAACTTCTTTATAAACAGATCAGACATAAACTTTTCCATACGTTGTGTGTTTTTCTGGTAGGTTTCGTGAAGCCTGGGCCTGGTCCAGAGAATCTTGGAAATGGTGGTCTGGGGTTCACTTCCACCAAACCGTGGTGTGGTCCGGCGTGAGGTGTGGAAGCTATCCCAGCTCAGCACCACATACCACGTAAAGTGACTGGTTCAGTTTGTCATGGTGCTTCATAGTTTCTACGTTCGTTCATAATGGCGACAAAAGAGTCGTTATGGTCGATGGAGATGTCTTTGAATAAAACCCAGACTTTCACAGGACTGTAGCGCTGTAATTAGCTCAGCTTGTGGTGAGAGCTCCTGTATTGAAAGCGCTGTGAAGAACCCGTCTCATGCCAGATTTCACGGATAAAATGTTCTCATGCAAGAACGGCTTTTGCACGATGACATTGCCGTGCATCCAAAAAGTGCCGTTCTTCGCTGCTTGAGTGTTAGTACTGAAGGACAATATCCTAAAAACAGCGCTGACCGTCTGCACAATAGATCAAAGGTCTGTAAGGAAATCTTCTGTGTGAAAGCAATGTTGAGATTATGAGCCCCGCTCCAAACATGAGCCCAAGTCGAGTGTAGACCGAGAGCAGACTCGAGTGTTCGGCTCTGGCGTGAAAACGTTTCTAAGAGAGATTAATTTTAGCTGAATGAAAATGTGAAATACACATACACAGAAATACACACAGAAGCACATCACAACCACGGAAAAGAGACGTAAATAAACTCGTGGACTTAAAGCGTCACTCTCCAAAGCGCCGCTATTACGCCTAATGACCAGCGTCAGCAGGATTTATTGCCTTAATGGTACTCCGCACTACACATCATTAGCTTATCATGCCACAGACCTCATAATGCAATTACGCCATCGAGACGCAGCGACATCCATTTGTTTGCTCGGCAATTCAATAAAAGGGCAGAAAATTCATATTAAACTGAACTAATATTGCTTTCTGAAGTCGAAGCTCGAACTTTCTGATAGAGATTATTAACTCGCAGCATCTGATCCGATTCTCTGAAGCATTACTTCTCCTCCGTCTGTACTTAACGGACTCCCGGTTTCTACTGGTGTCAGACGGTTCTGACGAATACCGAGGCAAGGCAGGACATGTCGAGGCTCATCGACCAAGCTTTCGATTTAAATGTTATTATGAGTCTTTGTGCACGAAAGGCCTGGAGACTACAAACGGGCATCGGAAATTTCCTGGGAATTTAAATTGTTTTAAATGGAAGTGAGTTCAAGAACTAATGATAGATAGATAGATAGATAGATAGATAGATAGATAGATAGATAGATAGATAGATAGAGCTTCAGGACAGAGGAGTTTACACTTTGCAATCCACAACATTAAATGTAACTATAAATGGATAGAAAGTATGACATCATTCATTAATAAATGAAACATTAGCATGGTTGGCTAATTGCTGTGGTATAAGGGGAATAAAACACTTTTGGATGTGCTGTTATAAGAAGATAAACTCCATGGTGTTTACCACTGACTCTCACACCATCCCTTATTGATAATTGTCAATTGTGTTCGATTTCATACTGTGTGTTGTTCCTGTTCCTGTTGACAAATGTATTTTTAATGTTACTTGACGTTAGTCAACATGTACCATAAAAAAAACAAAAATCTATAAAGATGTTGAGCGCGTTCCCGAGAGAGACGCGCGCCGAGCTCTAGCATACAGATGGTGCTCTGGGTTCTCTTCGCCCTCCGTTACTCTGAATCCCACACTCTCAGCAGCGTAGGAGAAGAAGACGATATGGTGGGTCTCTCACAAGTCATTACTTCACCGCGATGTCCGGTCATCGCCCCCACAGCGACACGCTCACAGCCCCTCTTCCATCTGCAGGACTCGAGGATCATAAAGGACGTGATGGAAAGAGGCAGCTGGTATCAGAGCGATTACACACGTCACGTTTATCTCCATCTCTCTCAACCCCACGCGAGCGTGCGCAGAGATACTCGCTTTCCAATCGACACCGCTGATGTTTCTTTAAGCAGGACTCTCATGCTGCCAAGCCCTCTGAGACACGTCTGCGAAGATCTCTGCACTAAACACCGCGAGGAATTTAACGTCATTTAAGAGTAAATCCTTTTAAATTATTTCCCAAAGTTCCTGACAAACTGGAAGAAAATGCTGACTGTAGCGAATCACACTACGGATTCAGAGAAAAGACGGCTGAAATGAGACGGGAGTTCTCCATTAAAGGAGTGTTTACAGTAGAGTGCAAAAGTTTGCACCCCCATGGAATTTACAAAATGAAAACGTACCTACGACTTCACGATTTATAATAAAGTAAAAACTTGTAAATAACATTTAGTTAATAAATAAGAAATAATGCACTTCATTACATTTATGTTTACAGTGGAATGAAGTGCAAAAGTTTGCGCACCTTATAGTTTTTGGACATTAAAACCATGAACACATGGGTGTATTTTACAATTTTTAATAAACAATTAAATACATTTAGTGAGTAAGTAAATAACAAAGTAAATAAATAATGTTCTCCAGTAAGTTTACGTTTACAGTAGAGTGTAAAAGTTTTCATCCCCTATGGTTTCTGGATATATAAAAACATGAAAATGTACCAAAATTATTCAATTTATAATCATTTTTAATTACTTTTAAATTATTCTATTAATCTGTTTATAATAAAATACTTTTTAAAATCACAGTAAACAAATGTGCATTAATTGAACATAATACAATGAAAATCGAACACAATAAAAGTCTTTAAATTGCTATAAATTTCTTTGTCTTTTCAACGTTGTCCTAAGAGTGTACAAACTTTTTCACTCGCCTGAATATCGTCGAGTCTTTGCCCTTCATCAAATGTCCTAAAAAATGTAGAAACCGGTTGGGATTGAAGCACCTGCCAGTTAAAATCCTTCGCAGAGGAGACGATTTGATTGTCTCGCTCTTCACAGGCGCAGACGCAGAACTCATTTGATTTGCTATTAGACTCTTCCACCCTGAGCCATGACCTCCTCTTCAGGACGTCACACGTTCCCGCTCGCTCTCGGTGGAATCACGTGCACTTCATCTGTTCGCTGACCTTCGCTAAGTTTGTCGTTTTTCCTTCTTCTCTGTCTCGGAGCACATCCAGTTATATGTAGTGTACGTTTTCCTGTACTCAGTGCCCTTTAAATTTCTCAGCACGTACTCAGCCACAGCATAAATCCCAAGGACACTTATGAATATTAAAGCCTCCATTATGCATAATTAGTAATTATACAGAGGCTTATGCATACTTTAATTTGCACTTGACCCATTAAACATGAACTCTAGATGCTGAATCCCTCATTCTGGCCTCTGCGGAGCCTCACTACAGGCTTCTCTCCTACAGGAAGGAGACTAAACGCCGAGGAGACCAGCCATGAAATTGGAGCAAGATGGACTGACTATAAAAACAAACTCAGCTTTAAATTAAATATCACCTCTGTGGTCATGAAGGCAGCGTTCATAAAGGCTGAAAGTAGATGTGTTCATTGTTCCTCTTTTACGTTCTCTTTTCTTCCGTCTGTTGTAGCCTCGTTTATTTAAAAAAAGGTTTCTTACATGTAGAATTTGAAATCCTTGCACACAAAGCAAAACTGGGGTGCAGTGAAGCGTCATAAATATGAGAAGTCCATAGCTGCCATGTACGTCTGCTTGTCACTCCTGATTTAAATACAGACACGCCCACAAATAACCATATATGGCATTTAGGAAGTGACTCGGACATTTTGTTATTGATCTGTGCTGTTTGTTATATGTAAGCAATACTTCACTCATTGTCATGCTGTTACAGGAAAGTAATCAACAACGGGGTAGTGTGAAGACCACAGAACAGACAACAGCACGTCCTGAAGTGTTTTATTCCTCTTATACCACAGCAATTTGCTCACACTGACCCTCTTTTAGAGTATATCTATTAAAGTTAGTTCCTGTTGTCGCTTATATTATAGCAGCTGTAAACAGGTCGTTCCCTCACCAGCCTCTCATTTTTCTCTCTCTTGACGTTAATAAGACAAAATAAAAGCAGCTTGTCATGTTACTGAGAAACTGAAAAGTGTAAGCTCTGACACTGGAGACTCCTTCCATAAATTAAATATCTTCTTACAGGAAACGTCACCATATCAACAATTACACACACCTCACACGTCCCTGTGAATGAGCCGTTACTATGGAAACGATCTCTAAGTGTACACAGCGTTGATGAATGAGAGCTCACGTCGTTTAATGTCAGCTTCGTGTCACGCTACGCCACGCCGCCGTAACAGACACGTCCCACTTCCTGTTTCGAAATTTATCCACACGCAATTTGAGTTTATTTAATTAGCAAGCACATCAGAGCAGCGAACGATGGTGCAGTGAAGCATCACAGTCTCAGTG
>CM074950.1:26041654-26056576 GCA_037577455.1 Pangasius macronema
GTGATGATTCGCTGTGGAGACCCCTGAAGGGAAAAGCCCAAAGAAGAAGAAGAAGAAGAAGAAGAAGGAGAAGAAGAAGAAGATCTTGTAAAGTGAATCATTTTGTACTTTCATGGAACCGAGCTACACCGATGTTTATGGAGATGCAAAAATTGAGGCTGGGGCTGATTTCTTTTGAGCCCAGACTGTATATCTGTAGAGTGACACACTCCCTATAGATCTGATCTCCATTCAGCCCTGATTGAGAAGGTGCACACGAAACACAGTCCTGGTTGTAATGAACATGAAAGAGATGGACAATTTACTTTATAGTCCTTTTCCCCTGGAAAGGTCACTGGAAAAGATGAGAACCTACACGTGGATATACTAAACACACATTTCAAAAGAACAGAGGACAGAAGCGCAAGTTTAGTGGGGTTTTTTTTTTGGCTGAAGGGTCAAAACGTTTCTGTTTATCGTGTTTGGTATTCAGACGGAAAACCATGAAACCAGGAATAGATTGCAGACTCGAAACAGTTTTGTTTCAAATGTCGAGTTATTGACAGATATTAGATTTTAGCCCCCCGTCTAGCCATCACTGGATGCAATATTACACCACAGGAAGAGGCTGAACATAAGACAGAGGTCTCCATGGTATCTTGACTTTCTCCTTTGCACATACTCCACTAACGAACCATCTTCCTCTCCTGAACGGCCGTAATTGTCCATGCTTTAATTCAATCTCACCCCAATTTCATACATCTAGGAGAAAGCAGCAGCAGAAAGGAGCTCCCTCCATTTCTACGACCCACCAGGCAATCAGAAGCAGTAATGGTTATTTAACATCCAATTTAAATTCTATCAATGGGACGTTATTAAGGCCAGATTCACTTTCCTGCATGTACACGGCTGATGCTAATCGCATTTGTGCGTCTGTGTGTGTGTGTGTGTGTGTGTGTGTGTGTGTGTGTGTGGGTCTGAAGGAGAGAGAATTCTTTTCAGACCAGTGCTCATGGCCTCAAAGTATAANTAGGTGTATTAGTGAAAGTGCTGCGCATTAGGATGCAGCGCAAGCAGATTTTTACACTAGGGTCCAATTTATAATTATAAAAACACAAGAATGACAGCTACTAATAATGAAATCATAATGTAGCCGTGTAAATATGAGAAAAGGGTTCAGACTTCACGGTGTTGCTTCTGCTGAAAAATACAGACAAAAATAATATGATAGAAATGTTTGTTTTTCATCTACTTCCTAGCCTAGCTTTCCTGCAGAGATAAAGCTAAAAGCACTCTGTTTGCCTGTTTATCAGAGCGTCACACACTGTAGACAGACAGCATCACATCAGTTTGTAATCAGACATCGGTTGTCAAAATGTCTCCACCGTGACAAGCTTTCAAATGGTTAAATGACCGAAAGAAAAGACATGAATAACAAAAGACGTTGTTAGCAGAAGTGACTCGGTGATTATTTCTCCCCTGACGTTAACATGAGCGGAGATCAGTGGAGCGAAGAGACGACGATGAGGCTCACGTTTAAACGCCGCAGGTGAATTTTACCTGGGCTGATGAGACAGAGACCGATGTGAATGAACCTGATAATCAACGTGAGAATTAATTTCCTGTCCTAAACGAAGCAGTCTTCACAATTGATCATGCGACACTGTCTCCACCTATTTCAGTACTTACCAGGAAACTTTAATGATGTGTATGGGTGACCCAATGTCCAAATCTGTCCTTAGTGGAGTTCCTGTTTATACGAGAGGTACTACTTACTGAGACTCACTCTCCCCAGGCTTCAAAACCTTTACGCTCTGCCGTTCCTCCACAATTATAGCTGCCCATGACTGAAACAAATTGCAGCTAACACTGAGCGGCATGACCACACAGACTGAGAGCTCTCTGTAATAGAAGAGATGCTGGATATAAATAAATGCAGACATGCTTATTGAAAATAGGCCTCGCAACTTAAAATAAAAAGCATATGATGGCAGGAATTAGTACCAAATAAATTACTATGAGCAGGCTAAATACTGTAATTTAATCTGACGCTGACGTTTCATTCTTAAGTGCTGTTCAGACTGGAACAGTTTTCCATGCAGAGTAATTTAATTATTACTCGAGTAAATATAACTGCGATTTTATTCTCGTCTGAATCTCGTCTGAATTTTTTTTCTTCTGGAAAGATTTTACCTTCTATATCATATCGTCATATCGCCTAGCCCTAGTTTACATACCACACGTTTATAACCAATCTATATAATCCATACCCTGGAGAACATGTTTCTGTGCGCTATGTCCTATGTAATAGCGTAGCCAAGAATGACATCATGACTGACAATAACTGATAAAGTGAACAAAGCACAAAACCAGAAATGAGACAAACCAAGCGGATAAAAGTTAAAGATGAGTTTCTTAGAAACCAAAGTACGCTACAAGTGAAGAAAATAAGGTCAGCCAGTGAGGCACAGCAATGACAAATGCAGCACTGGGGAGAAGAAATATCCCAAAGAAAGACAAGTCACGAAATACGTCCTCCTTCTATTCTTAGCTGAGGCACAAGTCTAAGGATTCGGTTTGTTTTTCCAGGATGGCAGTGATTCACTGTTAGCTGGGGTTTATGTCACCCTCAGGGGCTTCTTCACATCATTCATACCTGTCTTTGGTCCTTAGGGCACCTTTAAGCAAGCCACGGGGAATAACAGGACCCCCAACACACACACACACACACACACACACACACACACAAAGGTCGATTTCAGGACCTGCAGTCCATATTTTCAGGACCATAACCGCTGCAATCCACCAGATACTTGAAGCCCTTCCTGCTCGACATGAGTGACTTCACCTCCAGATTGTAAGCAGTGAGTCACATGCAGCAGCAGCAGCAGCACAGGAAGGCAGGAAGACAAACCTGGAAAGATCTGGGCAGAACTAAACGCTAGACTACTGGGATGATATCCTGTACTATCTTGGATTCATCACAGTCATTTCTTCGTTCAGTGAGAAATTGAGGTGCCAAGATTGCTAGCCAGAAAATCCTAGTCTGGTGGATGATACATCCATCTTTTTTTTGTGGTTTGCACCAAGCAACAGAAAGAAAACAGAAGTCCTGTGGGGAAGCGACTTAATAATAAACATTCAGTAAGCGCTATATCCGTGTCGATGGATCCCAGGAACACCAGACGACGCACAGAGGGGGAACTCACCCAGCATGGATGCACACACGATATTAATTAAGCAACAGCAGCAGTCGCATTTTCATCTTTTAACACTAATCAATTCCAAGTTGATGATATAAAGATCGAAAGATTCCTTTATGTTTGAACATTTGTAAATGTTCTAGCAGGCACTAGAGATTCTCTGAACACGACCCAAGCAACCCAAAACCTCATTACTGTGCTCGTGTGTGTGTGTGTGTGTGTGTGTGTGTGTGTGTCAACGTCAGTGCTGAAATTTACCCAGAGGTTTTACAGATGCACCTGTCACTTTAGCCAACAAACTTCAACCTTACAAGTGTTTACCTCAGAATGACAGCGAGCTCCTTCCAGAATAATTAACGCTGTTACACACCATGTCCTCCTGCCTTCATTCACCTGAAACATCTCCTAGTATTCCCAGAAACGCTCCGGCCGAAGTATAAGTATGTTTAGATTTATTTAATCAGCTGGGGATTTTGTCCAAAGGCACTTCGACGTGAGGTTGAATGTAATAAAAGCACAGATAATGATCTTGCTTAAGCTGGAGCTTGGAGCTGGAATAAAAATTCATTTAAATTATATATATAAAAAAAAAACTATAAAGTTGCAAAAAAAAACAAAACAGAATAAATAAATTAATTATTAATATATAATCTATAATCTAAATATAACAATATATGCAGTTATTGATTAAAAAAATATTAATCATAATAAAAAAAATTAAAAATACTCTCTGTTCAAATAATAAATAAAATAATAAATACATTCTGTAGTGAGCGCGGTTCAGCCAGGGGCATGCTGTCACGTGTCTGTTATTCCGCTGCATGATCTGTAATTTTCGATTTTGTTTTCCGTGAACGATGCATTACAATCCAAACAGGAGAAAACTAAAGCATGAGTCAACCTCTTAGCATTGTGCAGAGCACTACATTCTACCTCCGCATTACTCTTTTCTTTATAATATCCTATAAAGATTTTCCCCTGCTGTCAGTCTCTCCGTGTATCGATCGCTCTATCACGGACCCCGCTACCGTTCTCTCCGTGTTGTGCAAAGGAACCGAGTGAGAACAGTTGGAGCCTCGGTGTAGAAAGGAAGCTCATCAGTCACTGTGACAGTCACATAATAATGTACATTAATAAGAGACGTAGACGCCTTTAACGGCAGCATGACTCGCTGGCCTCGAGTGACAGGCTCACACCGTGCGCTCATCATTTCACAATGTCATGCAACACATATCAAATCTCTCTCTCTCTCTCTCTCTCTCTCTCTCTCTCTCTCTCTGTCTCTCTCTGTCTCTCTCTGTCTGCCTCGTCTGTTTATCAGAACCACGCTGTCTCATGAAGGTCCGGCTTTACCGCTCATCAAACATGGATACACACACAACAGGGTGGTGTGACGAAGCAGAGTTACAGCTACAACCCCGAAGCTGAGGTGGCGCTAGCTACTACAAACATTACTAGCTAGCAAGACCTAGCATGCAGCATTTTCCATTAATTAAACATTAAACAGTTGATATCTTTTGAAAGAATCTCTGGAAATGTAAATTATTAATTAAATAATTGTTAAATGTTAATTTATATTTTATTTTTATTCGTTCTGACTAAAAAAAAAAGTATCCAGTGTCCAGTCTGAGTAAAATTGCTGTACTGATTTCATCAACTAAATCCTATAATAAGCAAATAGCAATGTTTACCTAAAGCCTAATACACACTACACAATTTAGCCATGAGGAAATCAAATTCATCTGCTGTCATGCGCAGCAGATCCCTGAATCCGGTTTATCGTCCATCCGTTGGTGTGGGATTGCGAGGGCCATGTGGAATCACGGTCCTAGTGCTTCTATAAGAAATGATTTGGTATGTCATACTCACAACATCATTCCTATCAGTGCACAGTATAAAAATAGCGGAATATTTCCTTCACATTTCTTGCATTTCTCTGTTCTCTTGTTTTTGTATAAACCAGTCACAAAGTCACAAAGTCACATGACAGCTCTTGTGTTTACTTCTGTGAGAAAATGGGATTTGGGGATGAGGCGCGCTTCAGCGGGGATCCCTCCAGGTGAAAGTTTGTGTACTGTGTGTGTGTCTCGTGCACACTGCTGCAACACCGAACTAATCTGATCGCAATCGATTCAAGTCTGCTCAAGAGCTGCTGCTGTAATCGTAAAGACGGTCCTGAACTCACCCCAGGGCACTTCTAATCACACTATACTCTGGTGTCACCTAGAAGAGGACGGGTTTCTGGGTTTTTGAGTCAATGTTTTAAACTTAAAGGGAGTTTTTCCTCACCACGGACACCTTTTGGACTGCTCATGAGGGGTCGAAATCATATCCAGATTTCAGTAAAGCCGCGTCATGACACTATCTATTGCTAAAATAGACATACAAATGAAATTTACTGTAATTGAGTAAAATCAACTGTACTGTAAAAAAAAACAAAAAAACAACAAAATCCGCCACTCACTTGAGCAGTATGCAGCCGTTGCCTGAAGGGGGCGCTGTCCAGAACACTTGTATTTTGGTTCTCCTTCGAGGCGTGCTCTCGGTCACAGCAGGGGGGCAATTAGTCATATACTGCGAGTCCTCTTCATCAATGATCTATAAAACAGGTGCACGAGAATAAATACGAAGAAACAGGCATACACTTCTCAATATTTCATGGATAAATACTTCTGCACAGATTAAAAACTGTCATTTAAGCTTCTTCTAAAGTTATTTTACGTTCATTCAACAATAAACTACCCAAGCCACGTATAGTTAGTTCCACAGTAAATGTAAGATTTATGCAGACGTGTTTTTAATGACATTTTATGAGTATAATCGCATATAATTTATACCAGGATAAGAGCTGGCAGGTGTTCGTGATGGCAGCCATGGAGTTCTGCCGTTTTTGTCTGTCTTTTTGTGTATTTCTTTGCCAATAGTGAATAGTTCAGATTCAATATTCAGTGTACAATATTTGTATATGAGGTGTGTGTGTGTGTGTGTGTGTGTGTGTGTGTGTGTGTGTGTGTGTGTGTGTGTGTGTGTGTGTGTGTGTTTTTTTNGTGTGTGTGTGTGTGTGTGTGTGTGTGTGTGTGTGTGTGTGTGTGTGTGTGTGTGTGTGTGTGTGTGCATGTGTGTTGAATGTATCGTGTAGCGACCTGAATCTGATTACTATATTACTATCCTGATAATCATACACTCAATCTTATTATTATTATTATTATTATTATTATTATTATTATTATTAGTTTTTGGCAGTAATAAATGAAGTAACATGTCATGCTGTTAATGCTTGGGTTGTGTTATGAAGATGAAGTTCCTGTTAGCACCACGACGTTATTTATTTTCCAATAACAGCGCATCCTGAAGTGTTTTATTGCTCTTATACCACAGCAATTTGCTATTTGATCTTCGGTATCCATTTATGGTGTTCTCACTTACATAACAAGATGTCTGAAAACCTAAAGTCACAGCTTCACCTCTGACTGCTACAGAGCACTGACACTGGAGACTCCTTCCACAAATGTTAGATAAACACATCCTAAGAGAAAATGTCACAACAGCAATGATTACGCACATTCTGAATCTGTTTATGTGGACAATATGTGAATGAGCTGTTACTATAGAGACGGCCACGTATTAAAAGGAGCGCATTAAAATAAACTTGTGACTTGCAGCTGCACCCAGAATTCGACATCACTGCGGTGTAACACATATTAGATGAGGAACTCGTTAAGGAGCGATAACAGTGTCTTGAAGCAATCGATTTGAATTCATTATCAGGCATGAAGTCGATATAGACATAAAGATTTCCTGTTTATTTTAGGAAGGCACCAAAACATCGCATCGGAGCTGTAATGAAACTTAATTAAATGAAATTGACTGTGGTCTGAAGGTTTGCGTGTGTGTGTGTGTGTGTGTGTGTGTGCGTGTGTGTGTGTGTGTGTGTGTGTGTGTTCATCACTATGACACCTTGTGAGAATGCAGTAAAAGGTCCAGCTGTGAAGAGTGTCAGGCTGACCTTTGACCCACAGTGTTTGGCTAGCTGAATGAGGCCGAGCCCATCGGTCCAGGTGGCGCAACAATACCTCACCGATTCAAAAGCCAAGCACTGAGTCGAACACAAACAACGCAACTGCACACGTCAGTTTCAAATAAAATAACTCGCTTGTTAATATCACAGGCAGGTTGCTAGGAACTGCTGGCTTTTTAAAACAAAGGACACATGCTGGAGTTCCAGCTGGAGCAAAACTTCGGCTCGAGCGAAAATGAAACCTAAATTAAGGTTTACACCGGCGAGTGACAAAGGGTCATTTTCCACGTACATGTACTTGTGTAAAGCATTCTCAACTTTACACAAATTAAATTTAGAAACTTAGAACATTTAGAAAGTTTATAAAGCTTAGTAAATGCTCTTTTTCTCATTCTGTTGCTTTTGTAAAGTCAAAAGAGAATAAAAACAGACTGGTGCGGGAACGACTGTTTATAGCTTCTACAATATGTGAGAACATGTTTCACGGATATTAAATATAACTATAAACAGATGAATTGCTGTGGTATAAGAGGAATAAAACACTTCAGGATGTGCCGTGATAGGACAATAATCAGCTTAACTCATCACACCATCATCACACCACCTCGTCGCTCGGTATTTAACTGCGAAAACGTACAACAGATAAATGTATTTATGGTAATAGGTGACATTCTGTGATGTCTTTATCTCAGCATGGGTTGACTTTTTGTCCAAACTGAAGGACGTGACTGAGGATGTGGAAGTTGGTGATGTCATTTGAGAATAAAAGTATACTTAAGCAATGTTTTCTAATCTTTTTCGAAGTCTATCTCTGATCCTCTGGTTTCTTAAACACTGAAAAACAGCAGCTTGGAATGTTTAAATGAAGCAAAGCCAGTGTTAAACAGCTCTGACCTTTCTTCCTCAAACCCTCAAAATTAAATCCACAACACTGTGCCAATGGGTAAGAGGCTCTTTTTTAAAAAAAGAAGGGCATTAAAACTTCATAAGTCAGCATCTCAGCTCTCGCGCTCATTATCACAAGCCACACACAGGTAAAAAAGAAAAGAAAAAAAAACCCAGGGGACGAAAAAGAGTGCTGGAAAAACTGTATGAGGACAGAAATGGAGGAAAGAGAAGAGAAGAAAAGAAGCTGGATCCCCATGATGCGTGACCTTTCCTTTTCCTGAGGGTCTTTCTGCAGGGATCCGGAGTAATTACAGTTGGAACAGCACTGCTGAGATTTTCACTTAGTTATACAACAGCGTCTGTAGAAGAGGGCTGATCAGTTTACCTAAGCGTTCCTGACGTAATCCTTCAACACAAGACTTGAGGATTCTTGGGGATTAAAAAACTCTTATTATTGCTTTTGTTGCGTTTAAAAGTGCCAAAGGTGTGTAACCAGGCATCTGACTAGTTAGTTTATCTAATATTACCTCTCCTGTAGTAGCTATTTAACCACTAGCTAGCATGACAGGTATAGGATGTGTGCTCCAGCATAAGTTCAAAATGTACATGGGGAAAGTTCCTCGTATTCAGAGCTGGGTTACGCACATGCTTAAGTAATCCTTAGATTAACGAAGTGGCCTGTGTGTAGCTCATACCTGCGATTTTTACCTGATTTTTCTTGACAGATGAGTTTTTCAAAAGCATCCACCGCTAGTCAATTATGTATCTGTTACACCACTGATTTATCTATGAGTTAGACTGCATAATAATAATGCTTTTCTTTTCCTGAAGCGTGTCATCATGGCTAATTCTCCACATCCTTTAGCTTCACAAACCAAACCATTTCCTTTCCCTCTTTCAGCGGTGCAGCTGGTGTGAGGTGAGAGCCAGGCCCTTATTTTGAACTTCAGGCCCTTCAAAGCACACTTTATCTGCCCATGAAAACCAATCATGCTGCACAATGCCATCAAGATATTGAAGGAGAGGATGAAAGATGTGCACAGATGGTTTGAGAAAGAAAAGGCAGGAAAAGGCTTTTTTGACAGGATGGCAGAAATACACAACAGTATCAATCAGTGTCCATCCCTCTGTAAAACAGATTCTCTAGTGGCTCATAAACAAAAAGAAATCTAGCGAGCAAGGTGAAAAATATGAAACTTCCTGCACGAGGCTGGAAATGGGAGAGGAGCTCTGAATCCCGATTTATCGTTTATAAGTAAGTTTACAAGATTTTTTTTTTCATTCTCTCTTCCTCCCTGAGAGCTCATGCAGGGAGACAGTCGAGGCAGTAAAAGCAGATGGTGGTGCTGTAAGAGATCTGCCAGGTGTGGCTGAGTGTGAAGCTCCTTCTACCTAAGATGCGTCAGAGCAGAAAATCCGGGTGCTTTAGTATCAGAAGAAGCACATTGCGTTTCACTACTGCAGCACGGAGAGCCCTGAGCATCGCACACGGTCTAGCGGCCAGGCGGCTTGGGTTTGAGTCCCGCTGTGTGAGGTAGTTTAAGGCGGTTGTGGCTTGGCAGTTAAAGCTCTTATGTGCAAGCGATTTAAGATCTGAGCACTTTCCAGAAACCACTACAGGTCCCTTAACGAAAAACAGCACCCTGAAACACACTAATTCTGATGCTAATTTGTTGGTTCGCGCCGTGCGTTTGTTATTTCTATAAAAACGACGAGTAACAATCAGTTTTTGGTGAAAAACAAAAGAGCAAGAGTTTCTTTTCTCACAGCAACATTCAACATCACATTAATGAGATATCAAAAGTGAACGTAGTGGAGGCGCTGGTGCAAACGCTGGGCGCAAAAAGTCCCAGAATGCAATGCAGAGAATCAGCTCGGCTAGTTAGCGATCTACGTGATGGCGAGCACGATGCTGCTGGCGGTGATATTAGTACAAAGCGATCTGTTTGAGCAGAGTGTACAGATGAAGAGCACTCCCTCGACTTGTCTGGTTTACTGATTTCGCGGCGACGTAGCGAGAGAAATCTCCAACTCTACTTCTCTCTCAATAATCCCACAGCACCACTACCAGCAGGTCATCAAACAGCATTGTGGGTAATGTAGGAAAGCATGAGCCGAAGTGAAAATAGGCGAACATGCCAATGAAAAAAAAGTTTTAAAAGTTTCTTTTCTCTGCAGAAAACTTTTGTGCAAGGCTTTTTTTCCGAAAACTCTCCTACCTGGAAATTCCCAGCGTAATCCTCCTCCTTTTCGCCATTCCGTCCTTCCTTTAAAGCGATGAGCGTGAAGCCTCGGAAGTAAGCAGGGTTGGTGGCGTACAGAGTCACTGTAAAGGCAAAACCAGCAGAATAATGGCAGAATGTAAGTAATTAGTACATGATTTAATTTAGCACAGATTTCCAGAAGGATCTGGGAGCTGTGATGTGTGATAGTCATACCGGACCATACCGGGTTCACATCAGTCCTTCAGTTTGTGTAAATGTGAAGAGTGCATTTAGGATTCTTAAAGTAACAAGTTCCTTTCGTACACGTGTACTGTTCTTTCAAGAATGCAACAACAATCGGTCTTCCTCCTTCCTTATCAAGCGTCCTGCTGGCGTGGTGCTTCACAGTGACTTCACCATAAATGTTCATTAACAATAAATAAACAATTCTGGGCTTTACAGTTTTACTGCAGCATAGACAGTTGAGAAATATTGCACAAAACTGATACATGCAAATAAACCCCTGACAAACATCAAGCCTTTTTAGCGCCGTGAGCGTCTGATCATTCCTCTCCAGTAAGCGCTTTATCCCGTAGGGGTGGAGGTGTGGTGAATCTGGAGGCTATCCCGGGAATACCGAGTGCGAGGTGGGAATACGCGTTGAATGGGACGTCTCACACACACCCATGAGGTTTGGTTTGTTTTCAGACTGCACATGATTAAAACCAAAGAGCAAAATAAATTGTAAATAAATAAATAAATAAATGTTGCCTATGGGGGGGCCACAACCCAAAACACACAGCGTGCTCAGCTCACTCCGGGCAGGTGGATCGATTCAGGATTCAGGATCGATCCGCTTTCTCACCACAATTAAATTGCACTGGAGTTCAGTCGGAAGCGGACGCTCTGACGGATCGAGCCTAAGAGTACTGTATTTTTCCTTCTGTCTGCTCTCAAACTAAGTCTGTCTAACTTGTGGCTATGAGTGAAAGCGCTGTAGAATGTCCAGTCCACCTGGTTGGAGGAAACGGGAGAACCCAGAGGAAGCACACGCAGGAGAACCACACGGAGAACATGCACAGAACATCCACACCCTGGACCCTGGAGCTGTGAGCAGGCAGCGCTGCCCTCTACACAATAGGCTTTTTGTTCGTTTTTACTGCACCATTGGTTTTTGTGTTTATGATGAGCTGCGAGCTTCTGTTTCATTCCAGATGTTTCAGTATGAAACATTAGTTATGCATTTTGGTCTTCTGTAATTCTGGTAATTAACAACACTTACATCTCCACTCATCTCCTCTGGACTTGATCACCAAAATCTTTCTCATGGCATCAGCTGCATTCCTGCAAACTGCGAGCTGAAATCATCACAACTTTGCAGGATGCCATTTCATAACTTTATATCACTTGTCATGTCTCCAAGCATTAAGCTTTTTTTTTTTTTGACCCCGAGCATGCATTGCTGCACCTTAAAGAGATGTGCACTGGGGAGCGGACTGGGGAGCTTTATGATGACGGTACCTCTGTACGTGCTCCCGGGCTGATAGCTCTCCGGTTCTCCTTCGACGCGGAGCCGAAACTCGGTGTAAAGCTCCTTCCTCGCGCCGTGCGCTCGTATGATCCAGCTGCAATATCCGTCCGATTTGGGCGCCCTGTCCCCGGGCTCCTCGGTGAACGCGAGCGCGCCGCACAGGGAACCGACCGAGAGGCACAGGAGGAGCAGGAAAGCACGCGCTGCCGCTCCTGCCATCGCGCGAACAATCACAAGAGCACGAGAGCGAGAGAGAGAGAGAGAGAGAGAGAGAGAAGTGACGCGAAAATGAAGTTGTTTAGAAGCGCGGACGGTTATTGTTGTTATTGTTATTAATTTGTCTTTCTGTGCACGCGAGAGACTGGTCCGATCTCCGCCTCCGTTAAGGACGGGCTGCTGCTCCCATGCCGGACCGGACGGCACCGGAATATAAATAGGCGCGCGCCGATTCGCTCGAGCGTCTGCCCCCTGCGGCGACGACGACGACGGCGACGGCGACGACGACGACGACAGCGACAGCGACGGGGACTCCCGAGCTGAGACTCGACGTGTGCGCGATTCGCAACGACGGACGCGCAGCAGCGGAAGCGCGCGTGCTGCCGGGTCATGGAGACGCAGAGTGCGCGCGAGGGGGGTCGAGCCGACGCGCTTTTAACCGAAGTTCACGCGCAATTCCCAGCGGCGGCGCTGACATTATAAACAGCCTCAGCTCAGGGGGAAGGAAAAAAAAAAGAAAAAGAAAAAAAAAAAAAAAAAGAAAAAGAAATCTCACAAAGGATCAGAAAGGGGATGCTCGAGTTCATGATACAAGCTTTCTCCGTGGCGCGCGCGCGCACACACACACACACACACACACACACACACACACACCCACCACCAGTGCCAAAACGGACAGGTGCAGTTTGATGAGCCCAACCTCTTTATTTTACTGACAATAAAGGCAACTAGCAAATGTACATCACAGCGCTGGTGAATTCTGGACTGTGATTGGTCAGAAGGTGCTGATTAATCCTCCGTAACAGCAGGTTTATAGTCATCTAGTAACAGTGCATACTGATGTGGTAAAGGAAAAATGTGTTCATGTAACATTTATGGAAGGAGTCTCCAGTGTCAGAGGCAAAGCTGTCACTTTAAGTTTCCTGACACTTCAGGACAGAGGTAACTAAAATGGATAAAATGTACAACATATCATTCTAATGAATAAAATAGTACAGTCATTGATATATGCACTCTATACACTCGGTGATATAAGCGGAATAAAACACTCGAGGACACGCTGTTATAGGAAAATAATCAACCTCAGTAACTGTGCTTCATCACACCACTCCAGCACATCCCTAAGGGTTTAATCCTCTCGTACCACATCACTTATTTCTTTCTATTTCCTGAAGAACGATGTGTCATAAGCAAATAGGTAAATATCAATGACAGTTACTACGCTCACTCAAGGACAAGAGTGAATGCAATGTCGTCGACATTTGTCACGTTCCCTCACCAGCCGCTCTTTATTCATCCTTGAAGTTAAGACAAAAAAGAAAGAAAGGATCACAGACCCTAGCTTAGTGTGACTTTACCCTGCTCTGAATAACTCCTTAAAATGGCTAGCAGTGTTATTCTACGTCTTTACGTTTTATTTGTCATCACCTTGATATCACATTCCCTTTTAAAGGAATTATATACGGCGTGCTGCGTACTGCATGCTCAGGAGGCACTCGGTCATGATCCTGCAGATTCTCAGGGTAAATAAATCACCGCAGTCTGTCCAGTATTATCAGGATGTAAACCCTCAGGTCGGGAAGCCACACAGCCGGAATATATCTCAGTATTGAACCCTAAAGAGTGAGAAGCACTCTGATCTGATGTACATCTGATCTGATCTGATCTGATGTGATTCATTCTGTTTGCGACAGTCAGCAATCAACTCCTCAGCGTTCTTCCCGTATCTCGTACCTCTTGCTGTCACCTCACGGGACACTGAGATGTGAACGTGATTATGTCATCATTGTAGTCCGCTAAATAAAACTCCAGTGAGTTTCGCACAGTGGACTACATAACGATGTCATTCGGTTCTCTCTTTGCCAATATGACAGCTGCTCAAAGTCGATACCTCCCTGTGTAAGACTTCCACGTGAATTCCTGAAATGATCTCTATCCTGACTTTGTGTCCTCATTCCGACGAGACGCAGTGCATCAGGAGCAACATCAGGCATCGACGATGCTCATAATCATTCTTACTGATGAGAAGATGAACCTTGGATCAAAGTCGGCTAGTTTCAGGTGACTGCTTTTAGGGTTTTATTTTGTTTATGCTCTAGCTTTTTTTTTTTTTTTTAGAGAAAAACTAAAAAGGATTCTCTGCAAAAAGGTTGATGCAATTTTCTTTGATTCGAGCCTTACTTTTTTTTCAGTGACATAAATATGCTACCTGGCAGTGATGAGTCCAAACAGGAACGCTTTCTCCTGATTGTAAAACTAAACTCCAAACAGCAAACTGCTTGTGACTGAAGAATGATCAGAGAAAAACAAAACCCTTAAATTCATTATTTTCTTACCGTTTTTATAGTAACAACTTCTAAATTTAAATTCCTACTGTTACTGTTATAAGAAAATAATCAGATTTGTCATTGAATATTTTCCTATAACTTAAACAGGGTGTTTTATTCCTTACTTAAGCATTCATGAAAAACTTTAAACCCCAAAATAAAGGCAAATAAAACTCTTTATGTTGATGGCACATGCTTAAATCGTACATTGAGCATTATCTTAAAAAATAAACCTATTATCCCTCTCCTTTAATTAAAAGTCTGCCGTTAATCGTGAGGCATTAGAAAGAGCTCTGATGTACTTAAGAAGTGTTTTATGGTTGCATTAGGATCATTAGGGTCATGTTTGGATTTTCTGTGGAACTTGCAACTCTCAAAGCTAAGCGTTTTCTGACTAGCAATTGGGAGTGACGAGGTTGGACAGGATTAGGAATGAGTACATTAGAGGGACAGGTCATGTTGGACATTTGGGGGACAAAGTGAATGAAAGGGAGGGAAGTGGAACAGTAAGATTACAGGGTGAAGAGGTGAAGAAGGTTCAGGAGTTTAAGTACTT
>CM074950.1:26073770-26086690 GCA_037577455.1 Pangasius macronema
GGGTTAAATGCAGAGCACAAATTCCGAGTATGGGTCACCACACTTGGCCACAAAGTCACTTCACTTCACTTCATATGCAGTAATTCAGATCCTTTTATTTCAAGAGTTAAAAGAAAGTCTAAAGGTCTTGTGATCATGCCATCAGTAAACCTCACTTTCGAGCGGTCTACCGAGTGTCACTGATGACCGAAATCTCCCTCATGGCACTCGACAGCAGACTGTCTTCTCTTAACCTGCCTTTCATCACAACTCAGGAGACTGCTTTTATCCGTCTGATCTCCCTCTTGACTTCTTGACTTCCGTCGAGACAAAACTCTCACTGCATTGGTGCTATAACCTGCATTCTGGGGAGAAGTGGGATCGCTGACACCGACCAGGAACATCTCACACAACAACTGTCCATCTTTGGAGTTTTATTCTGCTCTATGATGGCTTGGGTCCAGGAGTTTGGACTCCATAGAATGGAGCAAGAATATCACATTGCTGAATATACATCATGGGGCACTACACTGCTTTCTTGTTCAATGGTCAAGATGGTTTCAGAATTGTGAATTTATAAGACAAACTATAGGTTCACCTAATGGGGATAAGGATGGTCTGGTAGGATTCCTTGAGTCGAAGAAAATCCAAATTTTTGCTAAATAAAATGTCATTATGACTTTTATTGATTTTTAGACTCCTATGTGAGATTAGCCACACACCCTGCAAAATCTGTCCATAAATAAATAAATAGCCATTTAACCAATGAATAAGGAAGCATTCAAAATTCAACGTGAATACATATTCATTGATGCTTTATACACCAAGTACCTACACAATAGGTGTACCTAAAAAACTGTCCAGTCTGCATTTACATTACAGTGACTAATATAACATTTTATTTCACGTGAACGTAGAAAAAAAAAAAAAAAAAGGTGGACAGGTTTGCTAACTGATCATATCGCTTTAACAACAGTGACACAACGCACTAAACAACTAGCTGGCACTGGAGACTCCTTCCATAAATAAATAAAAAATATATTAGCCTTAGATTATGGGAGTATGTGAGCTGTTGTTATAGAAACCAAAACATATTAGAACAAGTGCATTATATAAAGCTGTTATAGAAAATTAATCAACACCTTCTAACCAATCACAGTCCAGAGTTCAGAGTACAGCAGTGCTGTTATGAGGTACTATAACGAACACATTATTTTCAGTCATGTGTTGTAATATGTAGGGAAATACTGTACTTAAAAGCAGTTTAAAATAAAAGAATTACTCCATTTAATTGGAGTGAATAAAAGACTTGGACTAAGGAGCAGTATTCACGGCACGGAAAGCGTCTCTCTGACCTTTTGGTGTAAAACGAGCTTGTGTTGCAGTTTTTCAGTATTCAGTCCACCTCGTGAGGAGGCCAGAGTCACAGCTGAGCTGAGGTGCTCACTCTCTGCTTGCGTTAACCCTGAGTAGACTAAACTGAAAGTTGTGTTTCGTGGTAAACTTTTTGTGAATTTTTCCACATCGTGTAGTTTTACATCCTGAGACTGAAATGGGCTTCATTGGAACTGTGTGTCATGAATCTACACAATACCACACAAAATAGTCCATAATATTTGCGGGCGTGGGAGTGGTGTCAGTATAGGTGAACACGGGTGAAGCACGGTGGTGGTAGCAGCATCGTGTTCAGCATTAGCCTCTTGAGTGTTTCTCTGACCAATCCCCTCTTTCACTCAGTCACTGACTTTTGGTGGATGTCCTCCTCTAGACCGAGTAGAGTTTTGTTAATGGATAAATAATGGATTTAATTCAATTCACCTCTATTTTATTTACACTGCTTTTAACAGTGGGCACGGTCATGAATCAGCTGCGCAGATACCCGGATATAGATTTAGATTCGTCCCTCATGAGAAAGAACGAAGATCCTCAACATTCGCTGATTGCAATTATGAATCACTTCTCTTCTACAGAGTCAAGTGTGTGGAAAGGATCTTCACTACAAGCATCAGGGTCATATTTGGTTCCGTTACAGTTTTAGCTTTAAGTCTATAATATCCATGTGAAGTTATCCATATAAATGTGAAGTTATCCCCTGTAGAGTAAAAGGACTTGAGTGCAATCATTAGGCTGAGATCATCCATAGCCATGTTTAGAAGATCCATGTAGACCCACGTGGATTTAATGACACTCTGCAGGATGTTCCAAGTGTGGGATATAAAACCCTATATCGGTACTTCTCCAGCACTTTGTCCAGGATTGTTGTGATTGGTCCTTGGTCTTCATAATGCTATTCATTTGAGGTATGTCCTCTAATAAGCTCTGGGTTCTTCCAGGAACAGACGTATTAAAATCTGAGATCATGTGGCGCTTTAATTGCTCAGGGGACGACTCCATTCAACTAATTATCTCACTTCTGAGCGACAACTGGTTGCTAATTTAGGGGACTGAATACCTGAGCAATCACAATTTATTTTCCTTTCTGGATAATTTTGCAAATTATATCGACTTGCCCCATTTCAGGATTATTGTCTTTTGTGTAGATTCATGAAATAAAATCCTGGATAATAAGACAAAACAACGTTACTGAGAACCGCCCGATGTAAAGTCCTTTCCAAACTCCTCAATTTTATATTATAGGATTGCTTTCAGTGCTTGTTGATAAAATGATGGATTCAGGACTGAAGAAGTCAATATTTCATAGATTTTGCTCATAGCAAATGTGTTTCGACAACAGATTTTGTAATGGGTCTAAAATCATTGCGGTGATGATGGATACGTGTGAGGCTGATACGTGACGTTCGATATACAGGCTGAAAAAAGAAGAAGGTAGACACTTAAGTCCAAAAGTTACATCAATATTTATGTGGGGAAAGATTTCAGAATCAGCTTATGCAGGAGCTTAAACTGATTTTCTGGGTGCGTCACTCAGATTATTAAAATCACCTGAGTCACTCTGAGTTTGCCAGATATTTCTTCAGTGTAAGTGTTTGAGACAGGCTTTTTTCAGCAGCATCTACACCACTGGCTTCAAGGAAGGACAGAAAATGCAGCTTGAAGAAAAAAATCACATAAATCAGATGTAATACTACGTAACATAAAAGCACGAGACAATTTAAAAATGAAAATGACAAAAATACTCATATGAGAGAAGATGGCGAGCAATGAAATAAATCTAATAGGAATAGAAAATACACAGTATAGTGCTGCTTGAATAGTTCTAGTTGTATTTATCAATGATTTTAATCCCTGGTTTCATTTAACAATATGGCTTCCGCACTTATTATTCAGCATTGCATAGAATAGCACTTGATCCAGTGCACTTTAAGTATGTGCTGTTTACGATTTTATCCATAAAAACTTCGGTCCTTGAGATTAGCTTTGTCTCTGATTAAGTTGTATCTCTTTCTATATCAAAAGAAAGGGAAAAACTTTTCATGGTCTTTAAAGGGCTTTAATTAATTCATAGTGTCATATTTACGTATTGGACTTGAATCTGCTCCTCGAGTTGACATCATGCAAAAATGTGCTTAAGTTCAAGGTCATAATTGCACATAGCTAGGACACATCTCTGTTTTACTCGAACCAAATGCATAACCGATGCAGAAGTTTCTTCTGAGGTGCACGATTTCAGTCTTAAATCCACACCACACAACTCAACTAACCCTAACCCTAACCCTAACCCTAACTCTAACCCTAACCCTAACCCTAACCCTAACCCTAACCCTAACTCTAACCCTAACCCTAACCCTAGAGCTGAATACGGCTCTATATGATCGGTTACTGTACTCGAGCAGTAACGTGAAAAACATACTTCATTTCAAATTCATGTACAGACCACGAGACAAAGCAGTTATAGACCCCTCAACCCGTCAGAGCGCTGATGAGTCGCTGTATTTGTGTATTACAGAATGTCTTTATCAGAGTAGTAATTATCTTAAAAATAAACAGCGAAAGCAATCAAGCACTATTGTGTGAACACAAAACCTTTCTGAAGTGAGAGTGAAATAAATGAATGTAATCTATGATCAGTGCAAGCCAACATGCTCCATGAGGTTACGCGCCGAATAAAGAGCTTTTTATTGCATATGAGGTCTTTGTGAAATTGGAAAATGGAGATGAGTGAGAGGACAGAAAACCCACTGCACTCCAGCATAGAGGTTTCAGTCACCGTGACTGTGAGGTGGCTTCATCAACCTGCTGGGAGAGAAAGAGATATATGGAGTTTAAAGACAAGAGAAATGGGTAGGATAAGAACACGTGTGTGTGTGTGTGTGTGTGTGTGTGTGAGAGAGAGAGAGAAGGTGTAACAATCAGCGCTTTTTCAGCAGGTGGGAGCCAAGGCAGTGAATCCTGCTGACTGTTTCACTTCCAAACAGCTGGTCCAGGCAAAACTCACAGCGCCCATTTAACAGCGCTACGATAAATCCAACCTCACCCTGAAAAAAAAAACATCAAGGGGCAAAAAAGGAAAGAAACAGATGGATAAATTTGACTATTAATATCTCTGACACATTTCCAGGAAATAAAATTAAAAAGTGTGCAATAGCTTAACTGCTAGCCCTCTCCACAAGCTTTCTCGTAGCTTCCTTCAAGCGAGTAAACTGAAAAAAAAAAGCCATTAAGAGGACGACACAGCAGAGGCTTTCACCGAGAGCCAGTGGGAGCTGAGCGAGGCAGGAACATCGCCTTTTTATTTCCCTCGCTTTCGGACACAACTGAGCTGAACTACACAAGTATTTACTCTTAATCCCACAGGCTTAACACTGCTGTTTCACTGGTTAGACAGAAAATCACTCTCTCACACACACACACACACACACACACACACACACACACCAGCTATCTAATGGCTCCGTGACTAAAGCATATGTACTTCTGCACTTCAGATTTCATTCTCTCTGATTAGACATTGTCTAAGCTTAATGAAGCACTTAAACTTGGAGCTTATTATATAATTATTCTTTTTAAAGCATGTTCTATAGTGACTATTATGAATTGTTCAAAACTACAGTGAAGCTAGTCTTCATGTTACTGAGAAAAGCACAAGCTCCTCTGTTCTGAAGCCTCTTGAATAAGTTCCTGCTTTACCTTGACCTTTTTACAAAGTTCTGACACTGGAGACTCCTTCCATAAATGTTAAATAAGCATTGCATATGTCAGGTGTTGTGTCAAAATGACACTGAGTTTGTCGAACGTCTGTTAAAATAATCCTGTAAGTGTTTGTTAGTTGCCATGAAAGGCTTATGTACATGTCACATAGCCGTGTGAAGGCGAGTCTTAAAAGGTAAAGTCTTCTTCTTCTTCTTCTTCTTCTTTGGGCTTTTCCCTTCAGGGGTCGCCACAGCCAATCATCACTCTCCACCTATCCCTATCTTCTGCATCCTCAAGTCTTATAAGGAAAAGTATTATCATTATATGTTAAATAACATACTACTCATGTGCTTATTATACTTTACTCATCTTGTGAATAATGTTTGATCATGTGCTAAAAATACTACAAGTAAAAACGTGAGAAAATAATGAATCATGTGGGGAAAAATAAAACATAATATGCGAAAGGCTGCATGACTTCCTTTAAGGGATTTTAAACAAGGTCCTGTGCGAATGCTAATAAATCTGTAGTCAGGAGGCCATGCTAGTCATGTAAAAATATCACCAAGAACCGTAGCCTCGCCTTTCACTTGCCTTTTCCATCTCTGACCTGTGTGTGTTAAGCAAACATTTAAATATTTATAATGTTTATATAAATTTCATGAGGCTCTCGTCATTCCTTGAGGAAAGAACTGAAGGTCTTGAACTTGAATTCACCTTCGGCAAGGAGTTTGCCAGGAGGAAAATAAGAGCAAAGTTTTCTTCTTGTCCACTTTTCAACTCCGAGCATGGCTAAGGATTCGCTCTCTTTCGAGAAATACGGTTCAGTTTTTGGCATCCATGTTGTCTTACGGCTTAATGTGGATTATTTCTCTTTTGTCGAACTTCACCACCAATGTGCATGAGAAAAAAGACACATAATGGATTGAAGAAACAGGAGGTGAAGCTGGAGCTGATTTCTTTCTAACCCAGACTGTAGATTCATTCAAGCTATAAGTGACAGTCGTGTCAGGTGACTACACAGAGTGACACGCCCCCTAAATTTGGTGTCCATTAGGGCCAGTTTATTTAGCTTTACAATATGGATGCTCATGAACGAAGTGGATTACGTTCCTGATCACTGATTTCTTCAAAATATGGAGGAACTACAAGTAAACAAACCTCACCGTCCAATCAAATAAATTAGCCCCACTGGGCACCAAATCTAGGAGACATTTTGAAACACTTGACTTTTATGACAATTACGAATGGTGTTCCCTTTCCATCTTTCAGTGAGCTCACTGATGCTAGAAGTCTCAACCATAATGGTTTCATAATAATAACACAGAGTAACTGATAAGCTAACCGTGATAAGGTAAGACAACGTTTTAGCGCTCCCACTCCTGGTCACAGTCTTGGCGGATCCAGAGTGTATCCCAGGAACACGGGGTGCAACGTGGGAATACACAATGTATAAGACTCCAGTCTATAGCAGGGATATGTATATGTTTATGAACATATGCGTACCAGATGTCCTCCATGTGCATTCTGCGGCCCACAGATTTTATTCTGGATGTTGTGGATGTGTGAGACCTCAGAAATGAATCCTGTGTGTTCAGTCTGAGTACCGAGGCCAGTGAAGCAGTGCAGTGCGTGACTGTAGCACAGAGTTTTTGAACTTAGCAATCTTGCTCATACTTGACCATCTTTTTTTGATGACTCCATGCCGCTCCACAGTGATAAACGTGCTTACAATAGTAATTGGTGGAAAATTGCTAACAGTTGGCACGTACAGTAGATCTCCTTCATACTCACTTGTGTATGTTGATAAAGGCCAATCAGCTGTAAATTACCAAGCACATTCACGGCACAGCCGAGCTACATTTCGGTATGGTAAGGGTCCTCTTGGATGTCTTTCGTTTCAGAATTCCTAGGATCTCTTTTGGAAGACCTTAAAATGAAAACCACCTCCTTCAGCAGTCTATGGATGTGCTGGTTGTGGTTAGTATCATGGGTTTTACCTCACTTCACTTCAAATGAGTGGCTATCAGCAAGCACCAGGAATCATCACTCATCTTTATTTTTTTCAGCAGAATCAATGTGCACTCGGTTGCATACACCAGTAAATTACTGAGTCATTTCCAGAAGTGTAGCACAGATGTGCTGGAAGAGTTTCTCTCTGCTATATGCAGCTCATTTTACCTGACGTCTGACCACTAATTTCATCTGGCACATCTCAGGAAGCCTCGCATGTGGACTTCATCCAAAAAGTCCACTTTACACACAGAACAGCGGGTATGACAACCTAATAAATGCCCTTGCAGCTTTCCGGGAACCATATCCAGAAAATCTGTGCATCTTCCCAGCATCCACAAAGCCAAAGCACTCGTGGAGTGAGTCAGCCAGGACATTGCCCAGGACTCTGTCCTTTCTTGTTTGTAGCTTGTAGAGAAGATTGCAACCACTACATGAGTTAAAGCCTGTCTGCTGCCATTTTGTCTTTTGGTCTGTTCCTTTGGAATAAACACGATAATACAGCAACATTCCCATGATCAGCCAAGCAGAGATGCTCAATATCGCTACAAAGCCATAGGGGAATATCTGCCAGCACTGTGCTGCTTTCTGGAAAATAGATAGAAGTTCTTTGAACTGTGACCAGTTTAAATTTGCAGACATACAAGTTACTCATGAAACTTCTTTACCCCGAAGATTAAAGCTAGCCCTTCTCACCAAAACAGGCATATTTCGTTTCAGTGCCATTAGGACTCTAGAGGCCAAGACAATTTGCCTGTTTTCTTCATTGGCAAAAATATCACAGTTCTAACCCTGTAGACTAAAGCAGGGGTCATCAACCATGCAGACCTAACAGTGTTACTGAACCGAGCTCTCAAAAAATATACTCAAAAAGATGAGCTACTCTAGGTTTTTTTTCTTCCCTATATTAACCACCTTGGCTTCTGTAGCAGATCCTCTGTTTAAGCTTATTTGATCACATGTTGTTGTTCTTCTCTTATCTGCTCCCGTTAGGGGTCGCCATAGGGGATCATCGGTCTGCATATTGGATTTGACACACTTTTTTACGCTGGATGCCCTCCCTGACGCAGCCCTCCCTGTTTTTATCCAGGCTTGGGAACTGGAAGTGTAATGTCTTGTGCAACCCCAGTGGCTGAGGTTGGTTCTCTAGCCAGGAATCAAACCCGGGCCTAACCACCAGTCCTCCAGGGGCCAAGCTTATTCACTCGCATGCGTTTACTTAAATTATGTAGCTGAAGGTTGCTCATTGGACTAGACACTAGCTCATCGTTAGTAACTGCCTGAGGGTCACAGTGGTTTAAATTAGGCTATTAGCTAATTTGTTCAAATTAAACAATATAAAAATAAAAAATAAACTCCACTGAATTTGTTAAAAATATTGCAGGACCTTGCGAACAAAAATAATAACTGTGTGAGAATTGTATGAAAAAAAAACTCAGTCCTGCATACTTCTGTAGTGTTTATGAACTGTAGTGATGTAGCAGAGGTCGAGGAACTGTTTCCTTCTGGTTTAGGCTCCACCCACTTCAGGTTTAAATACAGTGAATACAGATATGGATATTTGGAGGACTAAACAGAAACGGATACGGATAGTGTAGTTGTGTTACACCCGTTGTGAGCATGTGTATCGTGGGGATTCGGGGCTTTGTTTTGGTTTTATATGATATTTGTATAAATGAAAATTGAATCAGCGTTTTTTTCCATCACTGCTATACTGAATTCTGTAGGTTGCTGTTCAGGAGAAAGAGCTGGACAGGACTATTATCATATAAGCAAGCATTCAGCACCTCCCTTCTGACAGGTCTAATTTTCCCGCCTGACTTCCATCCACTCATTCAGTGCTGATGTTCGATACAACGGTAAGGTGACAATCTGGGAAAAGTGGAAGGCATTTGGAAATTGTATGGACATTTGAGTTTTTATTTTTTTAAAAGGAAGGAATTTCAAAGGAAATTTCATATGATTTTGATTCTCTAAGTATAGAATTAAATCATTCACTGAATCGTGTATTAATGTAATTCAGTGAACGTTGCCTCAGAGGCTCTGAGCCACAAATCATACTGTGAAATCTCTCCTCGTGCTGTTTAGCAGCTTAACACATATACTTTATCAGCTTTTCAATTAGGTGCTAATCTGATTTCAGTGGTCCGGCACACACACACACACACACACACACACACACACACACACACACACACACACACGTCATTCACTGTGACCTCACAGATCTGCTTCGTTGCATCTGGAGTGTTGGCTTTGGGCTGCATTCAGAGAACATCAGTATTCAGACCTCAGATGTAGCTAAAGCCTTGGAGCTGCATTAACCTGAGTGCACGAATAACTGTGAAAAAGTAAACGGGGTGCTGGATCAAGTGCTATTTTATGCTTTTTTTTTTATTAAATTAAACCAAATTTGCAGTGATTGATATGATAATTATGATCAGAACTATTCATGCAGCAATGAGTCATTGTATTAGTCTTTTTTATTTTTTAATTTTAAAATGATCTCTTGCTTTAATTGTCATTGTCCTTCTTTGTGTGTGTGTGTGTGTGTGTGTGTGTGTGTGTGTGTGTGTGTGTGTGTGTGTAGGGGGTTTTGGGTGAACATCAGTGGTCTAGATGTTATTGAAAATCCCTCTCTCTGAGGCTTCTACTCAAGCAGCTGGTTTGGTGTGAACTACATGTAGGTCATTTTTAACTCAACTCCGAAAACGAGGAAAAGGAACTTTGACCTTATCGCCGTTCAGTTCGTACATTTTTGTGATTGTGACCTGCATGATAGTGTGTGTAGTGCATTTGACCTTTAGGATGGACAGAGGGACTGATGGTCAGTTTTGCAAACACATGCAGTCTAAATGTAGACACCAACCTGCCTTCTTCTTCTTCTTCTTCTTCTTCGTCTTCTTTCTTTGTCTTTGCAGTAATAAGATTGCAATCACAGGCTTCAATTACGCTGATAAGCACACCGATCTCTCCAAATTGAAGTAGAATAGATGAGCTCTGGATGATGCTCTCCAGGGGCACGTCAGTGAATCACAGAGCTCGTGGATAATTCTCAAATGAAGCTGTAAGCCGAGGAAAGAGAGATGGAGGGCGCAAAGAGCTTCCTTGATGAAGGACTTTTATCCAAAATGTGTATTAATGTGTATTATTACTGACATACTGAACCATTTTTGCTAGAAAAAAGGCAACGTGTGAATTGAAATCAGCTTCACAGGGGCATTTACACAGGAAATGTGCTCATGAAATGTTCGCATGCTACATCTCGCTCCTGAGTCTGCGTAAATTTACGTACAAGGAGCCTCACTAACGTCTGCATGTGATCGTCGATGAGTTACTGTGATTTCAATATTGTGAAATCAACTCAAATAAGACTTAACTGTTCAATTATGACAAAAGTAATGGCATCTTTTAAAAGGAGGAGGAGTTGGTGTGTGTCTGCTGATGCACTGCAATGGCTGAGCTGCATTACTGGAAGATTTAGTGCATGCGACACTTAGGAGGTTCTTCATCACTGTTTACTCACCATGTCATCATCTTTTTCAGTTTTCTGTGGAACTTTCAGTGAAGCTTTTGCAAATCTGGTGGCAACTAAATGATCGCTAAGCAATAATACACTTCGTGTGTAATGTTTGAAGGTGGCTATGTTGCTTCTGAATAGTAATTTTCGGGCTCATGGTGCTGAGAAGCCGTTTCTCTGCGCCTCTGTTTGTGCCTTTTACAGTTTTTAATGGACCTTGGCTGCACTCGTCTAATCATGTGTGTAACATGAGCGTGAGTCAGTGTGAGCGAGTGAACGTGTTGGGAGTGTGAGCGCTGCTGCGCACTGGAGTGTGATGAGAGGTGTGTAATCACTCCCCTCAGTAATTAATGAATGAAGAGGAACAGTGGGAATAACACTGCGAGGAGGTGCACACAGGCACCGAGATTAATCTTCTAATCCTATTTCTGATTTTAATGAGTGGAGTTTCTCGTTCCCTCGCTCTCTCTCTCTCTCTCTCTCTCTCTCTCTCTCTCTCTCTCTCTCTCATGCTAACTGGACTGTTTATGCATGAACAGGTGAAAGTAAAACCGTCGTTGTTTTATACAGCCGTCCTTCATGTCTGACTTCTGTACAATAAATGCTCTGTTCCATAACACCAATCGCATAACGCACGTGTTCTTCCTGTTTATCTCTGATGTGGCTTCATTTAAAGGTGCATTAGGCAAAGATCTGTCAAAGTTATGCAACATTAGGTCTCTTACATTAAAATAAGTGGAGCTTTAAATGATTTCTGAGCCCCAAGATCCTTCTTGCCCATGAATACAAAGCTCGGACCCCAGAACCTAGAGTGGTTCAACTAGAGTTAGCATGCTTACTAGAGTTAGCATTTGCAAGGCTGCCATGACATCGCTTACAAGCACACTCGGACATTCAACTGCATGAAAGCTAAGCTATAACACTATATCCGTGCTCATACTGATTTATGAGAATGGTCCTGAGTGTTGTTGCTCTCCTGTTTCTTTTGCAATGAGACAATGAAAGTATCTACTTGACGTGCTATGTAAAACCAGCCATTAAAATAATTCAGAGCTTTATACAGATTGAGTTTGCAGATCTGTCCAGGAGCAACGTTGCTAATCCTGTGTCCGGCTTCATCCCCATCACTAGTAATAAGTTAGTCCATCGTGGAAAAGTGCTTCCGGTGTCTATCCTGGTATTCTTGTGTTTTTTTCCTCATGGGCAGATTATCGTGCTTTGCTGGGCGCTCACCGATTTCACCTTTAAATATCATGTTTTAAACGTTTCCACTGAGTTAGCAATGCTTCTCTAATGATTTGTACTAAGACCCTTGCATTTTTGAAACCACTGTTTGTGTATACAGGATTTTTTTTTTTTAAAACAGTGTAAAAAAGCTGTATTTGTGAAGATATCATTCTTCATTTTTATTTGTTTCCATGCATCGTTTCCACATCCGCACGCCCTGATTACAGGTATAAATCTCACCTCGCCTGAGCTCCAAATGAACGAAGGCAGCAGTCAGGGAAGGGCTCTGCTCTTGTCTCACGTCCCAGTCTGGGTTATATTCCATCTCCAACTCCTTGCTGATCTGTTTATGGCCTGTTCTTCTTGTCAAAGTATCGTACCTTCACTAATGAACAGCCTGAGATGTAGATCATCGATCACTGCATGCAATAAATCTGAGAAACGAATGGGAGGAGTTGGGCTTAGGAAGACGTGGCTGTTGTAATTCATCTTAAATTAATTCTGCTAACAATCATAAACATATAAAAAAATAACTCTTTGAGGTTTATAGCCAATAAAAGTGTTAGACTCCATATTCACACTGAAACACATTCATTCTGCATCACGATTAATGCGAGAGGGTTTTCATGGCCTGGGATAAGCGTTATTATATTTTCTTGTGTATTTAGAAAGCCAAATAACAGCTGATGTACTTTTTGGTTATTCTGTTGCCGTAATAGAAATAAAAAGAAAAAATTGTTTGTCTTTAGTGATCTCTAATTCCAGATGTGTGCTGGAGGTCCTCGAGGAAAAGCCTTTTGCTTCACCGCAGTGTATAACGACTTATATTTCTGCGGTGGACAATCCTCTTCTTGTCATGTGACCTTGTACTTCAGTACTTCTGATTAATTGCACATTATGATTCAGTGCTCGCTAATATTATGAACAGCAGCTACGCTAATTCCTTTCCACTTGCTTGCCTTCTTCTACCCATCCCGAGGCACACAGAGACTGTGCCAGCTCCGGTAGACAGCGGCCAACCCTACGAGGATCCTGAGGCATCCAGAGATGGACCAGCTCCAGCCGGTTTCTGCCTCGTGAGGATTTGGGT
>CM074950.1:26118446-26133631 GCA_037577455.1 Pangasius macronema
GCAGAAGATAGGGATAGGTGGAGAGTGATGATTCGCTGTGGAGACCCCTGAAGGGAAAAGCCCAAAGAAGAAGAAGGTATCAGGGTTTATTAAAAAAAATCAGAAGAATATGGAATAACTGCAGTGCTGCCTAAAGGAGGACGTCCACCAAAAGCTTTTTTTTAGTTACATTAATTTCCTAATTGAGATAGAGACTCATTCATGTCTCATTCTGTCACGCTGCTGCAATCCTCATGGCCTTGCTGTCAGCTGCATTGTGTTTCATGACATGAAGTCTGGGTAAAGCGACAGCTCTATTATTTATTCTTTTATTCCCTTTATTTGTTGATTTCGCAGCCTTTGTAGCGCAGGGCAGCAGAAGGAAGTCAGTTTATTTCTCTCCTCTGGCAGGTGGGTGGCAGGCAGCTGTACAGTTTCATCCACAGCATTCCTCTTCTGGTCTGACCTTTACATGGCCGTAATGCAGCAATAAATCCCTCATTTCCTTCACAGTTGAATAAAAAAAATGACTTTTTTTCCCAGTGGAGGCTTTGAAAGGCATGACCAGGTCACAGATAAGATAATAAAGCACAGTAAATGAGATTGAGGAAAAGATGCACTTTCCTACAGGCTCCCTGCTTCACTTCAGCTCACAATATTGTATAAACAAGTGCTCTTCTTTCTCTAACACACACACACACACACACACACACACACACACACACACACACGGTTTTACTATCTTCGTAAGGACCTTCCAATGACAGTTATTTCTGTAGCTGATTAATGCTAGGCCTATTTTAGCTTTGCATGTTTTTGTGAGGACATTTTACGCTATTCGATCTCACACAAGCATGTATAAATCATTAAAAAATTTTTGTTGTTTAATTCAATCTCACCCCAATGTCATACATCTGGGAGAAAAAAAAGGCACCAGAAAGTAGCTTCCTTTCTACAGCCGAGCAGGCAATCAGAAGCAGTAATGGTTATTCAACATCCAATTTAAATTCTAGCAATGAGATGTTATTAAGGCCAGATTCACTTTCCTGCATGTGCACGGCTGATGCTAATTGCTGCCATGTGTGTGTGTGTGTGTGTGTGTGTGTGTGTGTGTGTGTGTGTGTGTGTGTTTGAAGAGGAGAGCGAAATGTAAGCCAGGACAATTACATTAGAGAATCAGGGATCACTTACTGTAATTCAATGCAACTGATGCATATCTGGATGCAATAATGTCTCATATATTTTAATATATTTAATTCCATTCAAACATTTGCTTCAGTGAACCTGATCACATGACAAAATCTGTACAAGCAACGTGGTTCAATAAGAAAAAGTACAAGACCTTCATGAAGTTCAACCTTCATAACTTCTGACTGCTTTTTCTTCACAGTCCAATCGAGTTATTTATAAAGTATAAAGGTTTATCCTGTCCTTAAAGTTACAGCTTTACCTCTGACTGACACTGGAGACTCCTTCCGTAAATGATACGGAAATGTGTCTCGTAAAAGAATGAGCTGTTACTATAGAAACACTAACGATTTCACAACGAGTGCTTTAGTATAAACCGGTGATTTGTAGCTGCACTATTGCCAGAGCTGCTGTTAAAGGAAATTAGGTTTGATTATTAAAATCAGGATGTAGAATTCAGCAGCGCTGTGGTATAATGTCTAATATGTGACCCTCTATACAGAAACCGTCTCAGTGTCATGATTTAAAGATATAGCAGGTCTTCAGTCTGACATCGCTAAACCATGTATTAGTGCCTACAGAAGACGCGTAATGAACGTGTGGGAGACTAAATGCCAAAAGCTAACCTCAGTGCAATCAGTGCTCGAGCGAAATGTGCTAAATATTGAGACTTTCTTTTTTTTGTATTCCTTCTAGGCATCAAAACATTCATGCTGTGCCTCTACTCCACAATTACAGCTGCCCTTGACTGACACAAAACCCAGTTTTCACATTACGCAGCATGACCACACAGTGTGAAAAGTGTGTGAAGTGTGTGGAGACCTTTACTTTAAATCAACGTTTTCTAACCTGGTGATGAGGAAAGCTCAGATTTCTTCTAACACCGTTCACACCTGAACACCCTGAACACCTGAACAGCTATTGTTTTATGTTGAATGCTTCAGGTTAGGGTTAGGGTTAGAAACATTAGGGTTCATTAGGGTTAATTAAGGAAAATTAGGATTTTTCGGTGACAGTGTTCCTGAGTACTGGAACAGAAATACGTACACACAGACAGACAGATAGACACGTGCATTCAGAATAACCTGGAGCAGTGGACAGGGTGTCCCAAAAGTCTCCATACACGGGGGAAAAATGAACACTTTTTAGCAAAATAGCTTCCAAAATTTTGCATACGTATATAGTGTATATAACATTTTAAGAATGCCTTTGACAAAAGACGAATGTATTGAAATCATTCTCATGGCTGGATCAGGATCAGGAAGCTGTCTCAAGGTTGCGATGGACACGCAGTCGTCTCTCCCACTCCTGATGAACTCGTGCTAACACATCTGGTGTAACTGACTGACGTGTTAGCATGAGTTAATCATGAGTGGGAGAGACGACTCCGTGAGTGTTTAAAGAAGAAATGGCATTTCCCTTATGTAGAGAGACTTTTGGGACACCCTGCAGTCCTGCATATACTACAGTACACTGAGACCAGATCCAAGGGCTAAAGAGGCACTGGCTCTAAAGCTAGGCCCTTTTTACAGCCACATGTGCACTCCCAATTAACTCTTAACTATGACAATTGGCCAATCAGCAGCTTCTAAAAGTCATTACATCAATTTCTGAAGTCTTCCGGACTGATTAGAGAGACAGTAGACTTGGGGTATGTCAACTTTTTTCAATAAACTTGTATCTAAAGTAGACGCCTGCCTGACTGACCTGCCAACAGAAACGTACAGAAACATGAGTTGTGAAAAACTGAGATTGAATATCTTTTGCTGAGGATTATGTGAGTTTTTAACTTCAACTGTAAGTATAAATAACGTTGTATACTACATTTTCGTATGAGCTATTTAAACTTTCAGGCCAGTCGAGCGTGACTCTCAGGTAGCTCAGATGACACAGGCACTCACGTGGACGACTCAGTGTGAGACTCATGAAAAGGTATGAAAAGAAAAGGCATGAAATGAGAAGGCGTGTGTGAACTCTGCATGTGGTTCCAAGACTAAAGCTACTTAGAAGGTAGCAGACAAAAGCACTGGGCAAAAGTTTAAAAGAGAATTGAATGTCAACTCCAAAAAAAAATCTGAAAGCAGTGAAAAATGTTATACTTACATAATCATCTAAAAGTGATTTTCCATAGTACACGCTACAATTCTTCATTATTTCCGGATCCAAGCCCACTCCAGTGCGCTGCTATACTGGCTCTGAGTGATTTCTTTCCTCCCTTTTCGCCCGTGACATTTTCACCGCGTGCGTCACGCCCCAGCGCGTAGCTCTCCTCGCCAAAGACAAACTCCAGACTGGCACTAAATAATAATGGCATGAAATCAATTTCAAGAACAAATAAAAGTCCATGACAAGTCTAGGTGTGGAGGACACCAGAAATAATGAGAGGGATAAAAAAAAGAGAGAGAGAGAAAGAAAATGAAAATAAATAAATAAATAAAAGAAAAGGCTGCTGGCTCGCATGGTGATTTTTCACATTTCTAGTCATTTGTAACAGTAAAAAAAAAAAAAGATGAAAAAAGGGATGCAGGCCAGAGGATTAGTTATTTACTCCAGAGTGTTTGAGAAACACTGAAAAGGTGTAAATGCAAAGCAGCTGCTGTCCAAGTGATACAAATAAAGCTGAAAGTCTACACTGTGATCTCATCTTGATTGTTTTGTTTCAGATCCATTGTGGTGGTGTATAAAGGCAAAAATCACAAAAACTCCGTCATTGTCCAAATACTTCCGGACCTGAGTATACATTAAAAATGGAAGAACAAGAAGAAGCTCAAGAGGAAAAAAAAAACTGACGAAGACGAACATTTTCGCAGTTTGAGTGGAGAGAGTTGTTCTCTTGGGACGCTGTTTTTCAGAGTCATTACAGCTAAACCAGCGCCGCTGAGAGTTTCACGCAGTCACACGGCAGCATCAGGGGACAGAAAACCTGGTTATGACTGTAGCGAGGCTTCACGAGCTCTACGTGCTGGAAACTCCATCAACAGTGCGTTATTTTCTTCGGTTTTGAATAAATGGATTGATAAAATAAACCTAAACATGATTTAGTTGCCTAGCAAGACTGGTTAATGAAGGCTCCTTCTGTCCACACGCATTCTTCTACATCAGGTCACTGTTTTTTTTTTATAATATTTATAATATTATCTATCAGCAAGCCTGATGATCTCACTCCACACCACCAGAGGTCCCTACCTCCGGAGATCTAACCCACTTCCTGGTTACTGAGCTCACCTGATTTTCATCACTTCCTCATTCAGAGACACTTTATAAACATCTCACCTACTTCACCACCTCACAGTGCACGTGTTATTTCATTTTGAACACTGTGGTATTTTGAATCTCGCACTGTTTGTTGTTTCTGTCCTCCGCTTTTTGTATTACTCAGGCCTTGTTTGCATTTTGTCCTGTTTTTCATACTACGATTTTTGGTGTAAACTCTGTACTTGGACCAAACGCTCGTGTTGTATGATCAGTACAAATACACTATATGGCCAAAGGTTTCAGCCATCATACCTGACCATCATATGACCATCATACTCATATGTGCTTGTTGAACATCCATTCCAGATTAATCTCTCTTTTCTGTTAAAATAGCTTCACTTACCCTGCATCAAAAAAAGAAGCTTTCTCTCCTCTCACAAAGTAAATCACTTCAGTATTTCTTTCCTTCCTTTCCTGAGAAGGCCTGAGAGCCAGGCTCTTATTTCTGAACTTCTGCCCTTCAAAGCTCACTTTATCTCCCCGTGAAAACCAATCATGCTGCACGATGCCGTCAAAGTAGAGAAGGGGAGAATAAAACATGTCTACAGATGCTGCAAAAGACAAAAGGCAGGAAAAAGCTTTTTGACAAGATGACAGGAATACACAGCACCAGTTACGTTACGGTGTTCGTCATGAACAAAAAAAGAAATCTAGTGAATGTTGTCAAAAATATGAAACCTCCTCAGCGACCCATGCACGAGGCTGGAGCTCTGTAAACTCATTTATTGTTGAGAAGTAAGTTTACAGGATATTTTTTATTCTCTTTTCCTGGTCTCGTGTGTGAGCTCATGCAGGGAGACAGTCGAGGCAGTAAAAGCAGATGGTGGTGCTGTAAGAGATCTGCCAGGTGTGGCTGAGTGTGAAGCTCCTTCTACCTGAAGATGCGTCAGAGCAGAAAATCCGGGTGCTTTAGTATCAGAAGAAGCACATTTTCCGCACATAACTACTGACATAACTTTGGAACTGAAGTCTTAACACTCTGTGGCTGGAGGATGTGGATATGTTTTTGCAGACAAATGCAGATAAGTTTATCACAAGCATTTGTAGCTAGAAGTAGCAAATATGGGCTAAAAGTAATCACTAATGCTACTGGCCATCAGTCGTTTGTGATTTGGGTTGATGTATTTATTTATTTATTTAAAGAGACATGTAATCTGAAGGGTCCATTTGTTGTTGTTTTGTTTCATTTACCAACTCACAAGTGTGAGACTTAATTCCGGTAAATAATTACAGTAATGAGTTTTAACATTAAAGGCTGTATTTACTAAGAGGGCTGCTAATTACTGGCACTTTAGCTAAGAAGAGGATGCAGATAAACACACACAGACCTAATTAACACAATGGAGTATAAACTCGGCACGTGTCTTACCGTCAGCAAACAAACGAGTGAATCTGGCAAATTTAAAACATCGAAGAATTTAGCAAATTATAAGCAACACCAGCGTGACTTAGTCCAGACAGATTCAAGTGCCAATCAAGCTTTTATTAAAAGACACATCAAGAAACTCATTCGCTATTCAGTGAGTGTTGAGTGTCATGTTATGAACTAAAGTGTGTATACGCGACCTCTTACATGCACATACATGTTTTTAGAATGATTAGTGTCATGGAAACATACCAACCCAGTACCAAGAAAAGTGAATATAGTAGTCAAGTCACGTGGAGTTTATTGTCATTTCAACCAAATACAGGTGTGTGTGTGTGTGTGTGTGTGTGTGTGTGTGTGTGTGTGTGTGTGTGTGTGTGTTCCTTCAGTCCAGTTTCTAAGTATTGAGAAGTCTGATGGCATTAGGGAAGAAACTATTGCACAGTCTGGTTGTGAGGCCCGAATGCTTCGGTACCATTTGCCAGACGGCAGGAGGGTGAAGAGTGTGTGAGGGGTGTGTGGGGTCGTGAAGAGTGTGTGAGGGGTGTGTGGGGTCGTGAAGAGTGTGTGTGAGGGGTGTGTGGGGTCGTCCACAATGCTGGTGGCTTTGCGGATGCAGCGTGAGGTGTAAGTGTCCATGATAGAGGGAAGAGAGACCCCAATGATCTTCTCAGCTGTCCGCACTATCCACTGAAGAGTCCTGCGATCCGAGGCAGTGCAATTCCCAAACCAGACAGTGATGCAGCTGCTCAGGATGCTCTCGATAGTCCCTCTGTAGAACATGGTGAGGATGGAGGGTGAGAGATGTGCTTTCCTCAGACTTCTCAGAAAGTAGAGATGCTTCTGGGCTTTCTTTATTATGGAGCTGGCATTGAGGGACCAGGTGAGGTTCTCCGCCAGGTGAACACCAAGAAACTTGGTGCTCTTGATCTCCACAGAGGAGCCGCCGAAGTTCAGAGGAGAGTGGTCATTCTGTGCTGTACAACCATCTCTTTAGTTTTGTCCATGTTCAGAGACAGGTTGCTGGCTCTACACCAGTCCATTAGCCTCCCTGGTGATACCCACCACGGTCGTGTTATCGGCGTACTTGATGTGAATCAAGTTGTGCATTGCTACACAGTCGTGAGTCAGCAGAGTGAACAGCAGTGGACTGAGCACACAGCCCTGTGGGGCCCCAGTGCTCAGTGTGGTGGTGTTGGAGATGCTGTTCCTGATCCGGACTGACTGAGGCCTCCCCATCAGGGAGTCTAGGATCCAGTTGCAGAGGGAGGTGTTCAAGCCCAGCAGGTTCAGGTGCTGAGGAATATTATATACCAGTAGCAGGTTGGTGAATTTCTGGAAACCACAGGCATTTTATTACCAAGAAAAGAACAAGGCTCCATATCCAACAATAAATATTAGAGGATATAATAGCTTTCTACTGTGCTTGATCTTCATTTCTACTTTTTAAACAGGTACTTGAAGGCTGCCGACTCCTTATCTAGAGCTGTGGCAAATTGTTTGGGCCCAATTTGGTGGCATCAAATTGGACCTTCTAGGGGTCCACCAATGGCACCCACTTGATATTGTTCCTCCATACAGTGAACTCCGCTGTGGCCAGTCCCACCTTTGGGAGCGCGCCTTGGTGTTCCTGCTGTCCCAAAAGCAAAGATAGCAGGGAAATTTGGTAAAGCCTCCTTGGATACCCATCAGGAATGCCACCATTTCGAAGTCTCCGATTTGCCCGTTTTCTAAAATAAGAATGTTCTGGTCACAACAGCAAAGTTTGAGGGGATTAATAGCCATTTTCTACACTTTTGCAGTATGAATAATTAGAAAATAACACATACTACCCAGTGTAATTTATTCAGAACATGTTCAGTTTCCTTTTAAATGGCGCGATCTCGTATGATATTCTTTTACTGGTCCCGTGATACTGCAATATCTTTACTTAAATGAACTCAGCATTTAAACTGACAGCAGAATGCATTTTCACCTGTTACTACTTGTTATTCGTTGCCTTTCCCCCCTTTGTTCAATGCACAGCCTGCAAATAATCTCAAAAAAGCCGTTCGATGTTTCAGGTTTAGAATGTAGCAATTTTTTTTTTTTTTCAGGGCTTCAATTGGCTTTAGTAGAAAGCCATCAATGACAGCCTTCATTTCTCTTTTCTTCTTTAGTTTCCCTGTCTTTACTATTGTACTTGCTTCTCTTTGTGCCACTTCCCAGAAAATAATCCAAATCCACTGAATTTTTAGTTCCTAAAGCTGAAGCTGTACCCTTTCTGCAGAGTTAGTGTGCTAGAGTACGGCTTCGTCTCTACCCCGCCATTGATGCCTTGTTGCTTTGTCCTCGCTTTTTTGCTCCTTACAGACCATATATAAGGAAATCAAAATTAGAAGTGACTGGAAGTGAAAGTAGAGCCAGCTGATGCGTCTCTTAGTGCATGCTTCAGACTCATTAAGCTAATTATGAAAGCTTTCCTGAAATCTCAGGAGCCTCAATTTACATCTAACTAAAGGTAAATGTTTCAAGAGAGTTACTTAGCATTAAATAATTTTACCCTCTATAATTCAGATGTTTTAATGTCCTTGTCTTTCTTATTTCTTTTCTTGTTTTTATTTAGTTGTTCTAGACACTGTTGAAAACCCTGTCTCGGACACTTCTACTCAAGAAAAATCTGAAACCTCACAGTTAATTTGAATAATCTGAATGTGGAACTGATAATCGACGTCAGCAGCTGCGTAACCTGACTCTGAATATGAGGAACTTTCCTCACACAAATACTGACGCTACTTTTTGCTCTGAATGTGGCACTTTATTTTCTGTTTTGTTTAAACAGCATGCACAGCTTCCCAGACTCCATCAGGACTTAATGGGTTTTGATGTCTGCCTGAAAGCCCAGCTGAAATATCTGCATTCAGAGCGTCTGCAGGAGCCTCTATAGGCCATCAGAGCGCCTGTGATGGCTAGAAGTGGAAATCCCCAGGTGGACGAGGGAACTCGAGCGTTACTCATTGGGTTTTTGTCTTCTGTTCTTCAGGGCAGAGTCACATCTGTAATGCTCTAAAGAAATCACACATCCTGTCAGGAGATGTCGAACTTCAGGCAATAAAGCCTGGCAGGTCAGTAAGGGAATATAGAGTTAGCAACATATTCTCCTACTTTCTTATAAATCATTAATCAGTAATTCACTCAGTTATGGTTCAGGCTAGGGGCTCGGATTTATGGCTGTGCTATGACCCTTGCTTTGAACTTCCAGTTTGCCCTTCAAGTTTTGCGGTGCTGTATTTTCATTATTTTTGTGATAGGTTAGCGGTTGTGTGTCGTGCTGCCTTCACAGGGGGATTGTTGCTAGCTTTTAGGAGTAAAAGTCTCAAACAGAACAACAATAACAATCAGGTTTTGCCATTAGCCCCTAAAATCAAAAGGGCAAGACCTTCTTTTCTCTCTTACCATCTGCCAACGTTCAACGTCGTGTTAATGAGAAAGTATCAGAGCAGAGAGGTATCAGAGACATTGCTGCAAATGCTAGACTTGAAGTCCCAGAATGCAATGCAGCTATGCAACGTGGAGACTCAGTATTAGTCTGATCTGTTTGAGCAGAGTGTACAGATGACGAGGTGAGAGAGCTGGACAGACTGAATCACTAAAGCACCGCTGCATCGCTCTTTTTTTAATGTAGAGATGATTCACGGACCTAATCCCACCACACCACAATCAGCAGGTCATCAAATGGAATTATGGGTAACATAGAAACCCAATAACCGAACAGAACATTGACTTAAAGATGCATAAGGTAAGATTTGTAAATAAATAAATAAATAGTCTCTAATGATCAATTGAGTGGAGTTGAGTAAGATGTATTGAGCCCATTTCCACTTATGTACACAAAGCTCCGCCCCCAAAATATTTTTTTTTAAGTTGTCTTAAAATAACGTTTTATGTAAAAGAAACCTGGAAACTTCTAGTGTATCATAAGTATAGTTTCACTATACAAGTTGTTCATGACGGATTTTTACTTTAATAAACATTTCCACTGTTCACATTTCACCTCCACCGTATTTGTGAGCGAACCGTGTTCTGTAAAAGCTTACTTTTCAAGCAAATTACGAGGTCAGGTTTGGGAAGTTGATGAGAAACTTTATTTGTGGCAACATTTCCCTCTTTACTGGGCTTTGAGGAGAGCTGTTTCACCGCTGCTTAAAGAGCTGTGTCATTGGAAGCCGTGATTATCGGAGCACATGCTGAGGAAGAGGAAATGTAATTATACCCCAGCTGACCATTTACAGAGTTACAGAGCTCTGGAAAAGGTGCATACACTTATTCACTGCCAAAGAGATGTGTATATATATGTGTGTATACACACACACACACACACACACACACACACACACACGTATATATATATACACATACATAATGAAGTATTCACTGTACCTTGCATAATTTTCCTGGCAACAGTTTGTCTTGAGATTTAAAGTGATAATTATCTCTGCCCGCTGAGATACACACACTGTAATAACAGTAATGTACATCATAATGGCCGAGTCCCACTGTGAGGCCCAAACGAAATTTTATTTATAACAAATAAAACCATAGTTAGAGAAACATTGCAATTCCATTATAGATGCGTAAATGCTACCAGGGTAAAAAGTTTCCAGAGCTTTCCTTTAACCTTTTAATCTTATGGATTAGATTTATTCAGTTATTTATCTGCAGAATATTAGTCAGTAACTACTATATATGTGTCTGGAAGACAGGAGTAGGAAAAGTGTGTAGTTACAGGAGTCAGGAATGTTCATCTGGACCTGCGAGTTCCTGGGAGTTAAAGGCGTTGGCTCATAAAACTGCTACAGGGTCTGAGAGTCAAAATTTGACATCGCAGTGGAACTTTGCAAACTACTTTGGTCTAAAATTGTGCAAAAAAAGCTGTATTTTCTTAAAAACAGGACTTCTGACAGCCCAGTTTGGATGAGATTGCTAGTGGATGCTCACAGGCAATCTCATCCGAACATCAATACAATCATACATTCATCTTCAAGAAGCACTTTATCCTGATATCCCGGGTACTCCTAGGTCTTAGATTAGGACCATTGTGTTCCGCGTATCGCCCTTATGTGTGATATATCCTGTGGTGTCCATCGCAGGGCACCACACACACACACACACACACACACACACACACACACACACACACACATTCACACTTAAGACCAATTTATCACAGCCAAGCCACCTACTAGGATGTTTTTGGAAGGTGGAAGGAAACCGGAAAACCCTGGAGGAAACCCACACTGACATGGAGTGAACCTGGGAAACTCTGCACAGACAGTGACGTGAACCATTAAGCCACTGTTCTGCCTTCTAACTAAATAAAATAAGGGCCTATGTGAACAACCGTTAATCCGCAGTGCTGGTGGAGTCTTGATTCTGATTGGTTGGAAAGTGTTGATTAATTTCCTAGTAGCAGCTCTGACAGCTCTTGTACTGTGGATGCGCCACAATTAAAAATATGATTAGGTTTAGTTAGCATTTATGGAAGGAGTATCCAGTGTCAGCGCTTTGTAACAGTCCGAACAGAGGAGTTTACGCTTTGGTTTCTTGGTAACACGACTAGCTTGTCTTATTAACTTCAGTTAATTAAGTCAGTCTCTTCCTATTGCTTCCTTCACTCTGTCCATTCATTAAACTCACATCAATAATGTCTTCATCACTATTACGCTACCTAATAATGCTACAAAGCAATATATTTTATATATTTATTCCAAGTTATTATTTAAAAGAGAGAAATTTGTCATTATTCACCATTGTATCAAAAGAAAATTCTAAAGCTTTCGAAGGCTTTAACTTCATAACTCCAACAGGAAGCCAAATAAACCACAGAAAGGATTTTATTTAGCATTAATGGAAGGAGTCTCCAGTGTCAGTACTGTAACGTGTGATTAGAGAATGCAGGACACGAGTGCTTAAACTCAGCCTGCTGTTTATTTTAATTACTTCACGAGAGCGAAAGAAAGAGAGGCTGGCGAGCGAACGACTGTTTATAGCTGCTATAGCATAAGTGAGAACAGGAACTAATTCGTGTCACGACATTCCACAACATTAAACATAACCATAAACCGACTATACAGTAATTCTTCTTCATCAAACCACCTTGTGATTGATTATTTTCCCTATAACAGCGCAACCTTGCGTGTTTCCCATAATGAAACCTTTCGTTCTTACATAATAAAACCTCTGGTCTAGAATAATAGGAGTTACGTTGCCATCCAGAGTGTACGCAGGACGCCTTTTTCCACTCAGGTCCATGCCTCCTCTCCAAGACCGCTGCTGAATGACAAACTAGATTCACTGTGAGACTCCAAATGTTCAACTGAATCCTAGGAAACGTGTTAAAGTTTAATGCATGAAGCAATAACAGTGAGATGAGAGAAACTTCACCAGGATTTCCTACACCATACAGCATGTCTCAATTCCTCACCTGTCCATCCTCGGCACTTTCAGGGTGTCTGTCTCTGTCTCTGTCTCGGTCTCTGTCTGCCCTGTCTGTACACTTCACTGTTTTATTAATTCATAAGCTCTAGGGCTGAAGCTCCAATAGCCCCCTGGAGATTTGTGGTTTGGGGAGGTTTGTGTTCATATATGCAGATAAAAAAGGCTGAGAGAGAGTTCAGACAGATCAGACATTCTGGCATGAACAAACTGGAACGAGCATACCAAGCTGAGATGGGGAAAGTACACAGGCTCTTTACTCATGCAAAAGTGTAATCATCTAAATAAATATCTAAATAAATCATCTGCTGAAAGTACTTCATGTCGCAGTTTAAGTAGTGAGTTCGATTTCAGGATTTAATGTATAGACGTTTTACATGGTCTCGTATTCTAGAACCAAAAAAGTACAGCTTGTCACCTTTATTTCTGGAGAAATTAACTTCAGTTAAAGCTAGCTACCGGCATCTGCACTGTTAGCATCTCAAATGTGAGCTAGCATGTAGCATAATAACTCTGACTATATGACCTAGCTGAACGTTAACTGCTAACTGTCACAGGGGTGATGAATAGAAAGTGTTCGTAGCAGCAGATAGATTACAGCGATGTGCATTAGATCTCATTCTCACTGCTCAGATCTGCTAAAGTTTAGATTTGTTAGGAATCTAAGCCATCTGATGCTTTAGACATTTGGGAAAAGGAGGCACATTTCTATTTCTTTTTCTTTTTCTCAGTCTTTGCATGGGAAACAAGTTCACTGTCTCGTGCACATACAGTATTTCTGTGATTTTCAGTATCACTAATTTCTACCTGGCACAGACATCATCCACTCCATAATCCTCTCCTAATCTTATGATTAGGAATATGTCTTACAGCACACGTGGTTCTGTAAATTATAGATACATCGCCTGCACTTGCACTTGCACTTTCCCTTTGTTTGCCACAGAATGTGTTCGCTATGATTGATTAGATTTAATTCTGATTTTTTGCTTTAAAACAAAATCTTAAAGGCTGCTGGCTATTTTTAAACTCGCCCAAGAAACCCAAACTTCTCCAACACTCAACCTCGTTCTCAAAAACTAGCACTGTTGAGTACAGATCCTTCAAAAGCAGACTGAAGCACAGTCCCTACATTTACTACCAAACACTCAGACTCTAGCTCCTACAAAAGTCTTTCAGTTATGATGATACGTAATAGTACAGTACGAGCATCAGTGCTGTAAATCTCACATGGTCAGGGTAGGTCATAAAGATTATTGTGAATATCCCAGATCAGAAATGTGAATTTTGAATACTGAAACTATCAGTGGAGAAATATGTGAAATACTTTCAGCTTGCATCATTTTCTCTCTGTGGACAGTGAGTTAGAGTTTAATGAGACAGAAAAACAGGGTGGACTCCGTGTGTGTGACGTATTATTTGATGAATGCATGTTCCAACCTGAGCTAATGCTCCATGAGCTGGAAGTGAAGCTGCATTGGTTCTGGTTGATTTCTTTCTTTCTTTCTTTCTTTTTTTCTTTCTTTTTCTTTTTCATGGAGTGACTTAAATGATTCCTACAGGTACACAGCAAGTGATTGTCAATAAGTTCTTTGTGTACTGTTGTATAAAAAAAAACCCTATAGAAATAATAATAAATAAAAATCCAATCCAATAATAAAAAATTGCATTGAAACACCGCGTGTTGTGTTGTTACAGGAAAATAATCAACGTCCGCACGGTGTGGTGAAGCGGCGTTCCTGATACTGTAGTTGTAGTTTTAATATTTTCCGATAGCAGCATTACATTGTTTTATTTATTAAATTACTGTCATATTTTTTATCTGTATTTATAGTTGCGTTATAGCAGCTCGTTCCCTCACTAGTCTCTCTTTCTTCCTTACAGCTTTACCTCTGACTGTTACAAAGCCCTGACACTGGAGACTCCTTCCATACATTCCATACATGCTAAATAAACACCTTTCTCCATACAGAAAACTTCACCGTATCAGTTCCCTGTGAATGAGCCGTTACTATAGAAACAACAGCCTATTAGAACGAGTGCATCGATATCAACGTGTGGTTTGCAGCTGCACGACTGTTATAGAAAATCAATCAACACCTTTCGACCAATCACAATCCAGAATTCAGCATGCTATAAATGCCTATAATTCTAGAGTGGACTGTACAGTGCGCTATGTATTGGCAGCTTGAATAAATGATTACACAATTTAACTACAGTCTTCTTAAAATGTTCTTTACAGTCTATCGTGACAAATTCAGCTCATGTTCCAGAATGTTCCAGATAAGGAGATCAGCGTGGTGGCTCCGTACCTGAGGATTTCAGCTGCTTAGTTCCGCTCAGGTTGACAGAAGTGCTGGAGGTGGAGGCGAGTGGATGAACATATGGAGGGCTCGGTGCTGCGTCAGCCTGTTAGAAAAGCTTTTGCTCAAAGTTAAATTTAGCTGTCTGAGCTGTCACGTCACTTTTAATGAAATGCCACTCGGATGAAACCTACACACAGCTGAAAACTTATGAGTAGGACGAGGCAGAAATTCTTACTATCTGGGCCAATTTCATGATATTAAATAATAAATAAACTTCTGAGACGAGCAAAAGAATGCTCATTTTGTTAACCCTTTCATGACTCTTACTTAAAATGAACAACAACAATAACAACAAATAAATCAATAAATATTATAGTGTCCACATATTTTTACATTCAGGTCTAAAATATATATATAATTATATAAAATATAATTTCTGAAAAAATCTAAATTACACAGTTTGGGACTGATGCATGATACAAAGATGTTTTAAAAAACAGCGTTTTTTTTGCGTGACTGTGAATTTAGACAGAGATTTAATACCTCTTCTTCTTCTTCTTCTTCTTCTTCTTCTTCTTCTTCTTCTTTCGGCTTTTCCCTTCAGGGGTCTCCACAGCGAA
>CM074950.1:26151490-26167092 GCA_037577455.1 Pangasius macronema
TGAGCTGTCCCTCTGATGTACTCGTTCCTAATCCTGTCCAACCTCGTCACTCCCAAAGAGAACCTCAACATCTTAACAGACAGAATTACTTATAACAACACAAATCAACCTTTCTGAACATGTTATACAATGATCTGTACTGTATATAATTATAGTAAGAAAAAAAACACATTTTCGGTGTAAAGTGCCACCAACCTGACTTTCTGTAAAAAGTGCTGGCCAACGTCGGACCATCTGGCTAATCTCAGGCTTATCCTTTACAACCTCGTCTCTTCTAAGGGCAGATGTGATGTCCATGTTTCTTTTAATAAGACCATCATCTAGGTTTTTCTTCATCATTTCGTTGACCAGCTTCAAGACTAGCTCCATCCATTCCCTCTGGGAAATCTGGTAGGTAGTTAATTTCACCTTTCCTTGGCTTCTTTATGTTTTTTGTGCAGGTTCACCATCAGCATTGTTTTTTTCCAACGTTTACCACCATTAACCGTGACCTCAAGCCGACCCAGCCGGCACATTTTAGCTCTGTAATTACCCGTTTTGAATTTCAGACTGTTCTTCCATCCCTCAAGATGATGAGCCTCGTTCTTTAAGACAGGGGTGTTCTGCTACCAAGGCATTTGCAACAACTTCAAACTCCTGGGTATGCCTTCAAGACATAGCTTGTCTCTGCCAGTTTCTCAAGAATGTCATGCTTCAGCTCTTTTGTCACTTTGAGGTGAGTTCCATCATGAAGATACATCAGGTTGCCTTGTCTATATTCCACATCTACAGAAAACTTTGGAATGTCAAATACATCAGGTCACTCTCTGCGTCTGTCCAAGGATGAGATCTCTGTGTCTGCCTGGCTGCTCGTCTCACTGCCAATTTCACATCGAGTCACTGGGCTGAGGTCAAGGACAGGACAGGAATAATGTGGATGGTTGGTGTCTCTGGGAGGCTGTTCTACACAAACACCACGCAGCACTTTCTCATAACCGTACTGTTTCATTGTGGACGTGTTGCAGAGTAGAGCAAGCTGGATAGAGTTGAGTGTTGACCTATATTTTACAGGTATACTAGCAATAACCCAATACACTGCACACATTTTTATGTTTCTGTTTTGATGTTCCCAAAGTATTGGCTGTTTCAAAGTCATCCAGATAAAGTACGAGTGCAATTCTGAACTCATCCCCAGAAAGAAGACGATCTTCCTTAAAGTGCTCTAAAGTATCTAAAATGTCAGTTTTGTTCAACAGTTTCTGGAGCTGTGTATATGTGCTGTATGGAGACATATACAAAAGGTTTTTTTTTTTTTTTAATGTAATGGGCATTACTAATGGAAGCTCTTTCTGCACATAGGCTGCTCTCCTTATAACAGTTCCCAGAGATCCACCTTTGTGCTACACGATGATGTCATCACATTACTTTGTGAAATAGCACGGATTATTTCTTTTACAACAAATTCATCCACAGTTGAATATTTCTGAAGTATCACCTTGACCTTACTGTGCAGAAGTGGCTGGGTCAGGCTATGCATCTGGCGAAGGTGTTGTGTCACTTCTCGTACAGCGCTCTCTGGGATGTTCAGGATAGTTTGCATTTTCAATAACAGAGATGTTAGATTGTGTTCAAGCTGCTTTCGTAAATCATGAAGGCCATTTTCGCTGGCTTCTTCACGGACCTCTAAATCCTCCGTGTCAGACGTTGTCATCTGCTCTTGTTCGACCTGACCTTCACGGGCTACTTGATCACAAGTGTCACTGGCGATCCTGTCAGTGAGTTCAGGCTTGAAGTTCTTCCAAGTGTGCTCTCTGTGTGTTTTACTTTTGTGTGTATTGAAAGTGGAGTATACACTGCTCTGAAAATTACAGTCTTTTATATGCATGATCAACTTTATGGTTTACTTTAAGTGTGCAAAGTATTCAGTTTCAGAGCAGGGCTCAAGAAACTCACAGGACAAACAGCGAAACCTAATTTGCGAGTGTGTTTGCTGGTGACCCATGGTTCAGGCGTGAAAGCGGGTATATGAGTAGTATATGGAGTGCACTGAGAGATTTGAATGCACACAGGCATTCCTGATAAAGGCAAGGAAAGGGCTCAGTTCTTGAATAACTTCCATGTTTTAGCCTATAATGTGTGAAAAGCTGTCCTCTTTTCTCACAGAGAAGGACAGTACTTGCATTTCCAAAGCTTTGAACAAAAAAGTAGTAAGACAATAAGATAACGTTAAAACTGGACGTCGATTTTTTTTTTTCTGAAGTAAAGCAGTTATTTTTACTGACTAAATTACATTAGCTTTAGGTCCCAAAAAAGATCAATTTATCAGTAGCCTTCAGCAAACAAGCCCAGGCTAGTGTTGAGTGAACTGGCCAATCACAATCAGCGGTGATTAGCTAAATTAGTTTAAGTTTTTAAAACTTACAAAAAAACGAATATGCCTAGTATTCGCCTCATATACTCATCCTGTTTAAGTAATGCAATAAAACTCATTGTTTAAGTGATATTTACTCAGAAGTTTCATACAGAAACAACTTTTGGGTTAACAGTGCACTTATTTAAGTACTTTTAAAAAAGAAAATGCAAAGAAAAATGTCTCTGAAATGCACTGATGCTCCTCAAAGTTAGAGAAAAATCAGTGTATGGATAAATGCACAAATTAAATTAAAGAAAATAAAATGAAAAGAGGACAACCATATTAAAGCAGATTATTTTTCGGGGGGTTGGATAAGAAAAAAAATATTATTACACACCCATTTATGATTGAATTCCTGTTAACAAATACAGAAACTGTGACAAAAAATAAAAAGCATAGAAAATAAAAAAAAAATGTAGAAAGGAGCATCAACACCATTATGGCTAAGAATTCTGTCAAATATATATATATATATATATATTAAATATATATATATATATATATATATATATATATATTAATAGAATAAGCACTGGCCAGAGCGCCATAAGTGCTCACATAAGAAAGATGTAGGGTTGCCTGTAAAACGTGTTGGCGGTTGAGAAATAACGTTCAGTGTGAAAGCTGAAAGAAAGAAATCATCAGTAGGAAGATGACTAATATATACATTCATACATCCCAGCGCTGTTGAATTCTGGATTGTGATTGGTCAGAAGGTGTTGATTAATTTTCTATAACAGCAGCTCTGACGGTAGCGCAGGTGTACGTATATATCAATGCGTTCGTTCTAATGCGCTATCGTTTCTATAGTAACAGTTCGTTCACTGGGACTTTCGTCATACATACGTTTCATAACGTTCATCATACGGCGATGTCTTCTGTAAGAAGACGTTTATTTAACGTTTATGGAAGGAGTCTCCAGTGTCGGTCAATCACACACACTCACACACTCATTCCCACACTACAGACAATTTAGAGATGCCAATCAGCCTACAGTGCACGTCTTTGGACTGAGGGAGGAAACCGGAGCACCCGAAGGAAATCCCCAAAGCACCACACAGGGTGGAGGTGGGACTCAGACCACCGTACCCCCCTCACATGCTGTTATAGGAAACTAATCAGCTTCAAGGTGGGAACAGAAACTCTGCTTCATCACACCATGCCAGTATTTTATTCCCTACATGTATCACACCGAGTATGCAGTCATGGATTGGCTGAGTTGTGCATAGCGGAAACAGAAAAAAAACTTTAATGTTCAGAGAAAGACAGTTTTTTTTTCATAACCATCATCATTCATCATTCCTGTGTGTTTGGAATTAGAGTTAGATATGAAAGTAGCGATGGCACTATCGTAAGTCGCTCTGGATAAGGGCGTCTGCCAAATGCCGTAAAAGTAAATGTAAATGTAAATGTAAATGACGGATTTGATATTGTCTTTCATCCAAAAGCTTTACTTGATGCTAAAATAAAATGCCGGTGTAGGAAAGGAGACAAAGCTGTATAAACAAGCACAATTTTCATAAAACACATACACCTTTAAGTTTCTTTAAGGAATGGAAGTTTCCAGAACAATTCAGGAGCCTGGCTGTAACCAGAAGTCAACAAGAAGAGAGCTCCAGAGCTCCAGAGCTCCAGAGTGCGGTTTGTGCTCCAGTCCTGCAGGGGGAGCTCTAGACCTGGAACTCAAACATGTCCGCCTGCTTTTTGGCCAGCTTGGCGACTTCATCGCGGATGGCCTGGACCAGGGCCGAGGTGGAGAGCGTGATGGGCGTGATCACGTCCACGGGTTCGGCGGACAGAGAGAACGGCTGATCGGGTTCCGCCTGAGGAGGAGACACCGCCTGGCTGGGGTTCCACTGGAAAGGACTTCCTCGAGGGTAACGCGGGTTCGGAAACGCTTCTGCATAACCCGGCAACGGAACCTGAAACAGAAATCACTGCTTCAGCCACATCTTATAAAGTTAAATCACACACTTTAATTAGATTTAAGAGGGAGGAAAAAAAGAGAGGCTGGTGAGGGAACGAATGTTTTTGCTAGAATGTAAGAAATAACATTAAATATGACTTACATTATGTTACATCATTAAATGTAACTATAAACGTTCCAAAAGCTATGATATGTCACTGTTTAATAAATAAAAACATTTCATTATTGTCAAATCGCTGTGGTATAAGAAGAATAAAACACTTCAGGAAGTGATGTCAGAAACTGGCAGCAATAATTTGCCTTATTCTGGTGTCATGTTACACAGCGTGTTATACGACATTAGCTGTAAAAGAAATCCTGCATAATAATGATATAATTGTTTATGTTAGAGGTCATGAAGGATTTCCATAACGCCATGAACACCACAGTGAGGACTACAGCTCGGTTATGAACCAGTTCTCTTCCACGTGAGACTGTAGGCGTGTGAAAGAGTCTCGTACAGAATCAGTCCACGGCGAGGACACGACTTCGGGCTCCGGGGGATACGACATCCACGAGGGACTGTGATAGGACGAAGGAGGAGTGGAGATGAAGTAGCCGGGGTAGCCTGGCCTGCTGGCTGGGATGGCGTACACAGCAGTCATCGGGTTTCCTGCGAGACACGTGAAATGGCGTTTCAATACTAATCGCAAATAATAACTAATCACACGTAATCACCTCTCACGTGTCATTTCTGCCAATCAGGTTCTTTCATGCTCTAGAAATTTCGACACAGATTCATGTGGTAAAGAATACAATGACGTTTTACACACACACACACACACACACACACACACACACACACACACACACCTGAGTGGTTGAGTACAGGCTCAGTAGTGACGGGGGGGAGTGACCCTCTGCTCATTGGCACGTACGTGTTGCTGTCCTGCTGACTCGGCACGTCTGGCACAGATGACTCAGAGCTGTGAGCTTTTGGCCCGAGATCAGAGGAAGACCTGAGGAAAATTCAGAACATGCATCGACTTGTATTCAGCACTAGATGGCAGAGTAGGAACAGAAATCTTTGAGCGTCTACACATCCACATTGACAGTCTGTGAGTTTAGCATTGGACCTGATGCTCGCACCTCCGCAGTGAGCTCCTGGGCACTGGGCCTGTTCTGGGAGGGACGGGAGGAGGAGGAGAGTCCGTGACCATCTCCGGGAGCTGAGTGAACCTGAAGGTCTGAACAGTGCAGTGAGCATCAGCACTACTGGAGACATTCAGATAACTAACAGACACTGTGCTGAAATCAGTCTAAAGCTGTGTGTGGAAGCCGAACAGTGAGCCGGTTTACACCTCGTCATTTCACATGTCCTGTGTCTGCTTTGGATTCAGATTAATCACGTGCATTTAAACTCGGAGTCAAATGCGTACGGCATAACGTATTGGGAAGGGTTTTTAATGGATGATGTAATGTGTTAGGATGATTTTTTTAATGATGTCTTATAATGGGAGGAGTTTGGTTTATAATGTAGTAAAAGTGGAGGGGTCTCAGTGATGCAGTAGGAGGTGTATTATGATGTAATGCATTAGGAGTTTTTTTGATGATGTAATGCATTAGGAGGATTTTTTTGTGGTGATGTATTAGTAAGTTTTTTTTCTGATGATGTAATGCATTAGGAGGGGTTTCTGTGATAATGTAATGCATTAGTATGGGTTTTTAATGATGATGTAATGCATTAGGAGGGGTTCTTCTGATGATGTAATGCATTAGGAGGGGTTTCTGTGATGATGCAATGCATTAGGAGGAGTTTTTGTGATGATGTAATGCATTAGTAGGGATTTTTAATGATGATGTAATGCATTAGGAGGGGTTCTTCTGATGATGTAATGCATTAGGAGGGGTTTTTCTGATGATGTAATGCATTAGGAGGGGTTTCTGTGATGATGTAATGCATTGGGAGGGGTTTCTATGATGATGTAATGCATTAGAAGGGGTTTTTAATGATGATGTATTAGTAGGAGGGATTTTGTGATGTAATGCATTAGAATTTTTTTGTGGTAATATATTGTATTAGGAGGGATTTTTAATGATGATGCATTAGTAGGAGTTTCTGTGATGATGTAATGCATTAGGAGGGGTTTCTATGATGATGTAATGCATTAGAAGGGGTTTCTGTGATGATGTAATGCATTAGTAGGAGTTTCTGTGATGATGTAATGCATTAGTAGGGGTTTCTGTGATGATGTAATGCATTAGGAGGGGTTTCTGTGATGATGTAATGCATTAGGAGGGATTTTGTGATGTAATGCATTAGAAGTTTTTTTGTGGTGACGTACTAGGAGGGATTTTGTGATGAGGTAATAGGAGTTTTTTTTTTGATGATGCCATGTCTGAGAGAGGTTTTGTTTATTACAGTGCATAAGGAGAGGGTTTTTTTAGATGTTCTGTACAGGGAGGTGTTTGGGCTTCGATATACGGGAAGGGTTATGGTTAGAGTGTATAGAGAAGGGTATTGTTTATGACATAATGCGAATGTAGGGGTTTGGTCTAGGATGTACTGTATTGAGAAGGGTTTCGGTTATGATGTAATGTGTTGGGAGGGGCTCTGGTTATGATGTATTGGATAGCATTTTGGTTATACTGTAAAGTAAATAGGTTACGTTGATCTGCAAAGCCTTGGGTAGCTGGGGAAGTAGTTTTTGGGTTGTTTAAAAGCTTACCGGTTTGCTCAGGCTGCACTGATAGAGGTCATGGCTGTAGGCTGGTACCCACTGCAGTCCACCTTGGGCGTGGCTCATGGTGTCAGGTGCGCTAGTTGGCCCCTCGGAGTAAGGCATAGAAGGCCCGGGGCTGTAAGGGCTAATCGCCTGGTGCTGCTGGTGGTAGTGGTGCCTTCTGCTGGATGAGGTATGACCTGCAGAAGCCAGGCTGAAAGCTTCCTCTAACAGCAGATGCATCTGCTGACGCACTTCATCTATAGAGGGCTGTGAGCTCAGTGTGGACGTCTCTGAGTGACCTTTGACCTGCCGCCCATAGCCGTAGTGACGGCGAGCAGCCGAGCCATCCACGTTGGTCTCCTCAATGATTTCAGGCTCCGTCTGAGAAATGAGCGATACGACCACAGTACATATCAAGAACAGATTCAACTACGATCATTTCAGCCTGAAAGTATTACATGACACCACCAATATTCCTCCAAAATATCTGTAGAATTTTCAGCTAAAGTGGACATTTATATTCTCCTAGTAAAAGAAAGAAAGCCGGTGACTGACCCTGCTAATGTGGTTAAAGACAAACATCAGCCACGCATGAGTGGACTAACAATAGCTGCACTACAACATAAATCCATAAATCCATAATCCATGTGTTTTTCTTACCAATGATGTTGTTGCAAGCCGTTACAAAAGAAATAAATATTCCAGTTTAAGACACGTGTAAACAGCAAGTAACTGATGTGTTTAATCTTTGAAAGGTTTAGCCCTGTTAGCTCATTTATAAAAGGCGCCCCTGCTCCTAGAGACATTCGCTCTTAAACGCTTTTCACTAATGATCTCTCTGTGTTTAAAACATTGTGCCACAACGAATGCACCCTGAGCTGGTGTTTGAGATCTGTGCATTTTGCTGCTGTTGCTTAAAGAGCATTCAGAGAGTCGTGTCTATTTATCACTTGCCTCGACTCCGCCTCCTCTGATTAAAAGTCAGGGCTGAGCTCGTAAACGCTGAGTTAGTGCAGTAATGAAAAACGAAGCCCATCTGCAGTCTACTGCAGGTGTGTGTGTGTGTGTGTGTGTGTGTGTGTGTGTGTGTGTGTGTGTGTGTGTGTGTGTGTGTCTGTGTGAAATCTCTCTCTGCATTTATCTGCCTCAGTCCACCATCTTTCTCCTTCCTTTGCTCCCTCGTTCTCGTGTCACAGGAAATCGGGAGCACCGCATGCTGGGGCTCATAAATCAGGTTGTGCTTGACTCGAGGTTCTGCAGTAATCTCAGATGGATTCTCTCACTCTGATCAGGAGATCCAGCTGCAACGTGTTTTACTGGATATTGCACCAGGGACAAAAATATTACAGGGGTGACAAGATTCCAACAGCCAACTCATAGATTTTAGACTAAAATCCAGTTCACACTGGACGCATCGCCTCAAAGACCTCATTCAGTTCCATTTTAACAAGTCTTTAAATTAGGGATGCCACTTTTTCAGACCAAGTACAAGTAGATGTTCTTCTCTCTCCAGACTTCAGTTATCAGGTATGAGTAGGTGAGATATGAAGAGTTTAATGTTTAATAATTAATGCAATAAGCCTAGAGCTACCAAATCCCCCAATAAAAACACTCCCCACTCTCAGCCAACCCAATCTGAATACACTATATCATTTACTAATAAATGAAATGTCTTTGCCGAACTGTCCTGAAGAGGGCGCTAACACGACAAGCTTTTTTTTTTATGTTTGTCTGGTTTAAACAGTGGCCTTTAAAAATGTACACTTTCTCTATAAAGTTCGCAAGTGTATTTTAAATGAAGCACATTAGCTAGCTACATTAGTTAGCTTGGATGGAGCAGGATTGCAGTGGAGAAGAGCGGGTTTTGTTTCACTTCACAGTAGTGGCCTAATGGTCTGAGAGTCGGACTTGTAACCTGAAGGTGAACCTGAAGGTGGTGGGTTCGAGTCTCGGGNCGCTCTCTGCCACCCTCAATACCACCACTGAGGTGAGACCCTTGAGCAAGGCACCGATCCCCCAACTGCTCCCTGGGAACCGCAGCTAAAATGGCTGCCCACTGCTCCAGGTGTGTGTGTTCACTACTGTGTGTGTGTGTGTGTGTTCACTACTGTGTGCGCGCTTTACATCCAGTCTTTTGTATCAGTGACCTCTTTAGGATAGTGGAGTCTGGAGCAGATTTCCTTAAGGGCGTGGCAGGGATGGGGGCGTGGTTGTAAGCTAGGGATTCTCATAGCTCTCGAAGTAGGCTTATTCCATTAATTATTAAACATTAAACAGTTAATATCTCTCTCAAACCAAAAACTAAATCACCAGAAATGTAAATCCAACTCCTCAAAACTGATAAACAACCGGAAAATCAAAGCACACTGTAGCTCTTTCTCTAATTCTTTCTCTTTACTGGTCCCATTTTTCTATTTTTCCATCAGACAGACATTAAATACCAAAATCCCTCATCTCCTATATGATATCCTATAGTCCGAGCTGTAGAATGATGGCCTTGTATCTTTCCCTTCTCTCACTGAAATGCCAATACAACAGCTCGACTTGCGAGAAGCAAAACCGTCAAACAGACAGTTGTAGCACAGATTAGCATTACTCACGTCGTAGCCGCTGTTGCGGATGCCTTTCCGTGGCCGTTCTCTCATCACCAGAAGGTCCATCTCGGTTCCCCCGGGACTCGGGCTGTTTAAAGATTGCCTGCTTCGATACTCTGGATATTTTACCTCAGAGACTCTGCAATTAATACACACATGACAAGCATATCACTCTCATCCTAGACCTTAATGGTTGTATTCTGGATTCTAACTGATCAGAAGATGTTGATTCATTTCCTATAACAGCAGCTCTGGCATCAGTGCAGCTGCGAATCGCAGTTTCATATTAATGCGCTCGTCCTAACACGTTCACGTTTCTATGGTAACGGCTCATTCACTGGGACTTGGGGACTGGGAACAGATTTCAAAATTCACTGACATGGTGAAGCTTTCTCTAAGTTGATTTAACATTAATGGAAGGAGTCTCCAGTGTCAGTGCTTTGTTGCAGTCAGATGTAAAGCTGTCACCTCTCCGACATCTTCAGGACAGAGGACTTTACGCTCTGCAGTTTCTCAGTAACATCTTGTTTCACAGACCTTCCACAACATCAAATGTATGTATAAATGTATAAAAAGTTTAGCGTATCATTCTTTAAAAAAATTGAAATGAGAAACTTTGCAACTCGCCGTGGTATAAATGGTATAAAAATAAAACACTCCTGGACTTGCTGTTGCTAATCGACTTTGGCATGGTAACAGTAACCGCCCTTCATCGCACCATCCTGTTGTTGATTATTTTCCCATATCAGCACAACACAGGGTGTCACAGTCTGAGGTCTGAACAGCTTTTTCAACAATTAACTTAACAGATTAATCCAGATTGAGTGCTTTGGATCCTTTCCTGTTCTGCCCATCTTGCAGTTCATGTCATTTCCCTTCTATGAAATTGATTGACTACATCATCAGCATATGTGTGTGTGTGTGTGTGTGTGTGTGTGTGTGTGTGTGTGTGTGTGTGTGTGTGTGTGTGTGTGTGTGTGTGTATGAAGCCTAGATCTGCCCATCACACCATTACACATCTCACACAAGCATGAAATTAGCCAAAGGAGGCTAAAAAAGCCTGTGTGACATTGACAGTTGGATCAGATATCCTTCAGTGACTGCAACCAGAGCCATTAGCTGACGTCCTTGCGTTGGTTAAAAAAAAAAAAAAAAAAGTCAAAAAATTTCAAAGAAAATCAGAATACTGGCCTTGTGTCGGAGTTTAATGGTTGGATTACACTGGGTCTGGGGATAAACTCTTGGGCTCGGTGTGTAATCGTCTGTAATTGGCTGTAGTGAGAGAGAGTGCTTCTGCAGGGGCACTTGTGGTTTGCAGCTTGATAAGAGGATTTGCGTAAATTGGCTGACACGATTTCAAACCCCTCGGCCATCCAAAGCCTCTGCTTAAAGTCGCGTGTTTAATTTGAGAATCAGCGGCTGTTTATTCGTAGGATGAGCCTGTCTAGATCATAACGAACAAGTAGTTCTTGATACCTGTAGCATCTGAGGAACATCTGAATCGTATGATTACGCTGGGGTTACACTACGCATTTCTACCGCACTTGTAGCCTGATGACGATGTCACTTCATGACAAAAAAAAAAAAGATGTATGTGAAGGGTGCAGAGGCTAATTTCATTCGCAAATGAACATGGGGAACATTGTAAACTCCACACAGAGCCCTGGAGCTGTGAGGCAGCAGCACCACCCATTGTACCACCATGCCACCCTGGATGTAGAGTCAGGATGTTTTACACCCTTGGTCCAAATACTCAGGTCTGCAAAGACAATGGATTCTGGGCTTGTTTGGGGCGGGGCTCATGACTGCAGGTTTGCTTTCATATAGAAGAATTCCTTTTGAACCCAAATCCATATGTCATCTCTGTGCTCTCAGGTTTGCCAAGTGGTCGGCACTAGGCTTTAAATGATCTTCCTTTGGTTCCTACACTCAAGCTGGGAAGATCAGCACTTTTTGGATGGATTGCATTGGATGTCATTGTGCAGGAATACCTGCAATCATGGAGCTGACCTCATTTAAAGAAGATTTTTAACCAGGCAGACTGGCATGAGAAGTGCATTTTTCATGAGTCTCTCAGTGCAAGCACTCGCACCAGCAATGTGAGCTAATCACAGCACTCCAGTCCTGGGAAAGTCTGGTTTTTATATATCACTATCCACAATAATGCTTTCCCCGGCATCACAAAAGCAGAAACAGGAATTAATGTGACAAATTGAACCAATCATGTTGTTGGTAAGCAGCCCCAAACTACCATTTTTAAGAAGACCTGGAATAGGTTCTCCAGGATAGAAAACAGCATTCACACCTTTCCAGTCATACTAATTAAAAAAGTCAAGTGTGAAAAGCACCTTAGATCCCTAATGACCAAGCAAGAGATGACATGAGGAAGAAACTTTGAGAAGAATCAGACTAAAAATGGAACCCGTCCTCTTCTGGGTGGCACCAGACTGTGGGATTTTAAACCATTAAATTAGAATGGAGTAGAACAGTAAAGAAAAACAGTAATAAGTGTGTTTACAGGATGAGCAGATTGTGAATAAGTGTCCTGGGATGAGCACAGGACCGTGTTTATGATTACAACAGCAGCTCTTTGGTACAAATCTACAGTAAGACCATTGAAGCAATGTTGAGACTTGGGCATACATTTAAAAAAAATACATATACATATACATATACCAATAAGGTAACATGCTTAGATAATCCCAGTACCATTAAATCCTAAAATACACAACAGAATGATGACATCGTCACACACTAACCTCCTGCGTGATTTGACATACGTGGAGCTCCGGTCGTCGTCGTACTCTGGCGTTCTGCTGGACGGTCGAGTAGCTGGGACGCGTTCGGCTTTGTCGCTTCCGTGTCTCGTAGCCTTGGAGCTGGCGTTGCCCTCGGCTGACGGGAAGTCGTAGTAGCCTTTCCTCTTGGCTTTCAGCCTCAGCTTGTTCCTGTAATGCTCGATGTCAGACTTCTGCTTCAGAGCTAAATTCACCTGAGGAGAGACGGAGAAGGAAGCGGTTTATCTGAAAGCACAAAATAAAAGAAATAAGAAAGAGGAGCACTCAAGCCTTGATTTCCCATCGGTCAGCTAATTATACACCCTCAAGGGACATGTGGCATGGATTTTTTTTTTTAAATGCTAATTTAAGTGAACGAGGCCAGAATAGGTATGCACAGGTTTGGTGCGTTATTGCACTGCATGGGATTCGGCACATGAAACCGCTATTACGTGTATTTTTTCAAGACATGTACATGTATTGAATCGAGACATTCTGACCAATCAGAGTCTGGAATTAAACAGCACTGTGGTGGAGTTTAGTTTAAAAGATGGGGTGCGATGCAATCAGTTCATCTCGCTTCCTTGGTGAAAAGAAGTTGAGACGAGGAATCTGATACATGTCCAAGAAGGTTTGTGATGGTTAGTACTAGTTCGGTTGGTCTTCTTATCTAGCAACACCTTGCAGGTAAAGCTGACCTGCTTTCTTTATGGTCCTGCTCTTCTATGCTGGATTTTCATAATAGAGATAAAATGCTAAAGATGATTGAGCTTTTAAAATCACCCGAGAATAGTCTGGACTCAGAACACTGAAGTAATCAAAACGATTTAATGAAGGAATGTAAAAATAACACAGAACATAGATTAATGACACAGCACCGAAATTATATTAGCGGATTAAGTTGGAAACAAGAGACATGAACGCGTAATAACTTTGAACCCAAACCGGAAATACGGTTATATATTCACATCGTTATTAACTAAGAACAAGACAAAGGTGACGCTGATAACTGAAAAAAAATCCAACGAGTTAAAGCGAAACCTAAACAATAGCAATAGCATGTTGAAAACTGATAACAAGAAGCGCTAGAAGGGGAAATTTGTGCGATGAATGTTTTGGTGATGCATTGTGGCTGGTGAAGATCGATGGCATCATGACATTTTAGCCAAAAAAAAACCTGGTTGCATCTGCTATGAGGTTATGACTTGGCCATAGGTGGATCTTTCAAGAAGATGATGATCCTAAATGTGTATCCAAATCAACAGAAACGGCTGGAAGGATGGAACACTGAAGCAAACCTGCGAATAGACAGGAGCTTGAAATGGAGGAAGGAGTAAGAAGTAAGATCCTCAACAAGCACCTCCAATCTTGTTAGATTTTTACAGGAAGCGACTCTACGCTGTTATTCTCTCCGAATGGACAGACAGCGGCACCAAAGATGAATTGCATGGGGTGCCAATAATTTTGAAAACAGCGTTTTGCAGCGTACCTCGCCGTTCAGGACAGCCGAATCTTGACTGCGGTCAGAGGAAGCGGGTTGCGAGTACGCTGGCGGTGCTGCTATCGGCTTTACAGAGATGAGCTGCAGAGATCCTGACGAGGTGTCATACGGATCTGCCAAAAACACACACACACACACACACACACACACACAGCATGAACTCACACCTTCATTTCAGTGGCTGCATCAGCAGAGCTGTGCTCTGTGCTCTGAGCTGGAAATGCTGCAGATCATTAACTGACTAAACCAGGAATGCATCAGTACCATTTGTTCGACTCCATGTTTGTCTGTTACTCATCGACACCGATATGAAAATGAGTAACCTGCTCAGTATTAATCAGCCAGGGGCATCATAGAACATTTTATTTAGCTCTTTTTGAGTTGGTTGTTGTCGTGTGCTGCTAGCAATGAGCTCCTCGTGCTGCAGTTTATAGTTTCAGGTGTCAAAATGTGTACAAAATACAAGGACTCGTGCTTTTTCTGTGGCTCAGGTGATGTTCTATTGTTCATGTAGGGCACTAGGTAGGGCACAAAGTGCCCTTAAGTTACACCCTACAAAGTGGAAAGGAGCTGATTTGGGACCCCTGTGTGGAAGAGTGGTATAGCACTAATACCAGTTCAGGGCATATTGCCTTCATCCATTTGAGCGACTTACAATTATCTCATTTACACAACTGAGCAGTTGAGGGTTAAGGGCCTCGCTCAAGGGCCCAGCAGTGGCAGCTTAGCGGTGCTGGGACTTGAACTCATGACCTTCCGAGCAGGAGTCCAACGTCTTAACCACTGAGCTACCACTTCCCGATATTCATCCAATATTTAATTTTAAAGCAGCAACAACTTTTTCTTAACATCAGCCTCCTGTATCAATCCCACATGACACAGGAAACACAATGATTATCAGAAAGAATTAAACTGTCATTATTGTGTTTGAGATTTATTAGATGTTCCTGTCTCTTTGTGCCTGTAAGGTCAAACGCAGTCTGTGGCAGCAGAGGAACATGAGGCAGCATATGACTGTGACGCTGTCCTTTACACACTCCCTGTAAAACTAACGCAGCGTGAGGGAGAACTCTACATGACACATAATTATGTGTGAGGAAAGTGTGTGTTTTTCTCTGAGAGGGTGCGTTCGTGTGTGCAGAGAGATGTCTGTGTGTGTTTATTATTCAAATCTCATATATAGGGCCCTGTGTTCATCCTAGTTAGTATCTGCTTGCTGCTAGTTTGCTCAGATGAAAGCGTTTTGTCAGAAATAAAGGAGTGGAGGGGTAGAGCTAAGCAATAGGAAGAGCAGTCTTAAAAGTCATATCGCATTTCTTTCGACACTGACTTGTGGAAGAATTATCACACTGACAAACTCTCTTAAAACTTTCCGCCGTTGTCGTGATTGTCGTCGTGGGCTGCGTCTCAAATCTAAAACTCTGACTTTACATTTATTTACTAAATCTAGAAAATCCAGAAGGCTGGTATGCAAAACAGAGCTTTTAATAGGGTTGAAGGCTACATTAGAGATTTTTAAAATTCTAACTATAATAGAAAAAACAGTTAGTGTTAATATTCAGTAACAGTCTAGTATAGTGCATAAGTATAGTAGAGTGTACACTAAAGCTCCTCAGGTAGAAAGTCACCAAACGTTGTTTTAGCAAAAAGACGAGTATCTGCACTTCGTCTCAATTAATAGAAATATGAAGGGACGTTAAATCAGA
>CM074950.1:26173120-26192485 GCA_037577455.1 Pangasius macronema
CACTCTGAACACACCAACCTGCTACTACAGACACTCTGAACACACCCACATGCTACTACAGACACTCTGAACACACCAACCTGCTACTATAGACACTCTGAACACACCAACCTGCTACTATAGACACTACACTCTGACCACACCCACCTACTACTACTCCCACCTGGGCTCTGGCCTTGCACAAGCTCTGCCCCAGTCTGCAAATTCTCTGTACACTCCTTCCCACTATTGCAGATACTCTCACCATTACTTAGATTCTTCCTGCTCGCACCCCGAGCCTGCAAATGCTACACCCTCCCACTTCCAGACAAACTCTGACCAGTCCTACCCTCTTCCACTCATTCCTGCAGATACTATGCGCTCAGTGCTATGCTTCCAGTAGCAGTTAACTTTACTCCACATTGCTCAAGTTCATCAAGGTGAACTAGCTTAACCTCAAAAACATGTGACCTTTGAATCATGACATAACAGAAGGGCTCTGGTCCCTTTTTTATGAATGCATTATTAATAAAGAAACTGGTCATTCTTAAGTAAGCTTACAAGAATGCTATGCTATCTCTCTCAGGACATCTCAGTATGTCTTACTGCCAGCATGACAATAAAGACATCCCACAGAATCCCAGTCCTGATGAAAACATCAAATGTGCAAATGTACCTGTGCAGCACACTACTTGTTACATTTACATTTAGATTTATGGCATTTGGCAGACACCCTTATCTAGAGCGACTTTCAGTAGTGCTTTGAAGGCTATCAAAAATATATTCTGGTATTGGCTCACTAGGTCACAAACTAGGAATACCATCAGTCCAAAACTCTGTTGGGGAGTTTTTTTTTTTACTTTTCTACTATTCAGATGTGATTACACTTATCTCTGATTCCAGTATGTGCTGACTGATGTGTTTATGCTAATGCTTGCATTTGTGTGTGCCTGAGGCAGGGCATGCGATATGTTTCTGAACTAATCCCACATCCTATACGTTGCAAGAATTCTGTTATAAGAGATTTATTTCCCCTGATTTCTCAGTGAGGTTCAGCACTCCCTCTTTTTCTCCCTCCTGTGGAGAACTGAAGTGGTTTATAGCACCTTGGGGGGGGACTCAATCAAATCCCTGTGTAGTTACTCATATGAAAATGGATTAGTGGATTAGCATAGAAACACCCATTTTCAAGTTGAATCCCTAAGCTGGCAGTTGTCTATCAGTAAGGAAGGTAGAAGTGCAGCACTGATTTTAAGTAAGAACAGAAATATTAACAAACCTTCAGCTTGGAGCTGGACAAAATATCCCAGTGTCAGAGCCATTGTCTGAGAGTCCACAGTGTTCAGGATTTTAGCTGCAGTTGTACCAGGGAGTGGCGTTCCATTCAACTGCACATAGTAGGTAAGTTCAGCCGGGTTTTTTGGACCTACTACTCGCCTCATGCCAACCATCTGAGATCAGAGAGAAAGCACACAGCAGAGACGTACGAATGTGAATCACATGCTACATTTATATGATAACTAAATTCTGTCTTTTTTTCTTTGGGTCTCTAGCTAGAGTCTGCACAAGGTGACCTCTGAGCCAGTATGTTGCTGTGGGTGCTGCATTTCAGACAATACTTCTTCATGCTTGGCAATCAAGGCCAACATTCCTGGCTTCTTGAGATTGATTCTCTGATCCCCCAGGTTATTTTCAACTTTCCTGATTCACATCTCCTTTGATGTTGATTCCTGTTCTACCTCCAGTGAAGTCTATATGGTAGCTGACTGGCATTCACTCTGCATATGTGGTTGAAACCTCACAACCTTAGTCTCTGGATTTTCTCCTCGATAGTGTGTTGTTCTTCGCATCTGATAGTATGGTCTCATTTTGAAGGTAATTATGGAAGGATATTCCCAGGATTTGTCACAATATAGAATTAGGGAATTGTTAAGCTTGTTCATGTCTGACTTGAGCAGCATCCACATCTCCGATCCATAGAGCAGTTGTGGCAGGATCAGTGTTTGGAAGACATGGATCTTGGTCTTGATGGATATGTTTGTTTTCTTCTACATGCACCACTTGAGCAAAAGCCTGACTGTGAATCTGGGCCACTTTCTTCACCTTAACCAATGACCCAAGATATTGACCTTGACCTGTTTTGGACTGGACTCCATCAAAGCGGACAATGGTCTTTGACTCATCAGTTGCCAGGACTTGGTCTTGTTTGCATTGTCTATGCTCTGTAGATACACTCACTGGTTATTTTTCCAGGTCCACCTGCCATATAGGTCATTTTTAAGTGTACAATTACTGTAGGCCATGTGTTGCTCTGCATAACCACATCTCTAACTTATCCATATAAATGGACCACTGTACGATCACTAAACACTGCCCAGATGTCATGGTAGTTTTTGTGACACTGGTACTAATTTATCATGTGCAGCAGCATTTCTAAGAATGGACTACCACCCAAATAATACCATGCTTAGTGGTGGTCCCATGGTGGTCTCTTCCCAATGATGAATGGTATAGGGGAACCAAGCAAGTACTAAGTACTAGTACTTTCATTACGCAACCATACATACCAAGTAACCTCCAACTGTCACATTACACCTTTACATTCAGACTCAGAGTTACCTGAACAGTGTAACTGCCCACCGTGGTGGCACGCTTAAAGCGGGCACCCTGCTGATGTGCTACCACAAAGAGCTCTGCCAAGCGTTGCTCCATCAGACTGGCGAAGCTCTGGTACTGACCCTCCAGAGACGAGTTCTCCACGTCCTGAATCACTGCACACAAACCACAGCAAAGCATGGAAGAAAGGCAGAATTTCTAGTTATTCATCTACCGTGCTATCGTCGATCCAGCCACACTGCAGCAGACTTAGCTCAAGAAATATCGACCATCCTGACAGGCAGAAGCATGCAAGGCAAAGAAATACAATCTCTCTGATAAGATCTTTCCCTTCTCCTGAAGGACATATGCACATGAACATTTATACTCGCTCACTCGCTCACACAGTAACATAAAACAAACAAATGTAATCATTTAACACGATTTACCACCCTCAAGAGAAATCAATGTCATTTATAATATCCTGTAGCTCTAATTTGGCTTTGATATGATTATTCTGACCACCAAGTAGGTGTCCAACCTAGAAAGAGGTTACAATTAGACAATTCCAATCCCAGATAAAAGGGAGGTATGAATATGAATGGTTATGAATAAACCATCGTGTCAAAAACAAAACCATTAAAACCAAAAAAGTAATACGCCTAAAACAAAAATTAGCTCACAGAGTCAGTGTGATGATTATAACATTTTATACCACAGCACTGTTCAATTCTCGATTTTGTTTGGTCAGAAGGTGATGATTTGTTTAATTCCGACAAGCCAAATTCAAAATAAAGGCCGATATCCACTTGCTGTCTAGCTAACTGAAACGCTCGGAGGCAAATCAAATCTTCAGTGTTGACTCTTTATGAGATCGACTCCCAGCACCTTCAGTGTGAACCAAAAGCAGGTTGATAATTTGACGACTTGACATATAACATTTTAAAAAAATTGAAGAATATTTAAAAATGCAGCCACAATGTTTGCTGATTTTTCATTCTTTGTCAATGGAAAGGTTTCCTGATTGATTGTTCTTAATCAACATGCTTACCTGTGATTACCCAGAAATCCTTGGTAGCTGCTGAGGTGTTGAGGTTGTGGTACTCCAAAGCTAGAAGAGAGGAGAGAGAGAGAGATACAGGGTGTTAAAGTGAAGTGCTTTGATCCTCAGTTCAGAGGCTTTTCAGAATATTTCGGCGAGCAGACCATCCTTACTGGTGGAGCGAAGCCTCGCAGCATTTTCCTAATGAAACTTTGACTCGGTTACATATCGGCAGAGTGATTAAAAGCGTTGGCCGGCTGCATCTTCTTAGGGCATGTTGGAGCAGAGAGCATGAAATCAGAACCAGGGTTTGGCCTATTTCTTCTGTCAAAAATGAAGTGCACGCAGCTTTTTTTGCATATTAAATATGTGTGGAAAAAAGTCTGCAGTGGGCTAGATTAGATTGGTACTGGCCAATTATACATTTTTGAAAGAACGTTTATCCTTTTTCAGCGCTAAAGAGAAAGTCTTGAGGCTTTAAAGACTTAGAGACCAAATTAATACGACTCTTGAGATCATGCAGCAGATGAAGAAACTGGGCTTTTCCAGCACTTAGAATGAAGGTGTCAGTCTTTCTGTAATGCACCAAATTTACCCCCTGGAGGCTTATTAGCCTGGAGGCTTATTAGCTGATGAGTTGAATCCGATGGGTTAAAAAAGCAACTCCAATCAATATACGTATAACTTTCAGGTTACGTTTTTATATCATTCAAATTTCAGTCATTTCACTGGTGTGGCTCTTTTAACGAGATAGGAGAAGATCTGTGAAGCCTCTAGGACCATAACAAACGAGAGCATGTGTTCTCAAGCAGGAGAGTGTGTGTTATTCCCTCCTGTCTGCCTGAGGGGCTCTATAATGCTCCGCCCTCACACACACACACACACACACACACACACACACACACACACACACACACACACACACACCTGTAATAGCACTCCCCCATTGTTAATTATTTCCCCTCTTAATTAGATACGATGATTGAGCTTTCCCTTTTGCCAGGAAAGGCAGGAAACAGCTTTTGCTTCCTGTGCATGCCAAGTGTACAGTGTTTTCATTCTCCACCTTGGCATGCCCCATGCCCACCATGCTGCTTTTGTCTCATACACTTCCAGCTACAGACTATGTGGAAAGATTCGTGTTCCTTACAAAAGATTACAATACAGAATATTTTAGCACTGTAATCATATCCTACCTGCGTAAGACGTAATGAACAACACGCTCCGTGTCTCACTCCATGCCACAAGCACTGACACTGGAGACTCCTTCCATAAATGTGAAATAAACATCTCCTTACACTAAACTTCACCATATCAACAATTACACACATTTTTATCTGTTTATGTGGAGCATCCATTGTACAAGTCCCTGTGAGTGAGCGGTTACTATAGAAACCATAACGCATTAGAACAAGCGCGTTAATAGAAACTTGTGATTTGCAGCTGCACTCCTGTCATAGAAAGTTAACACCCTCTGACCAATCAGAATCCAGAATTTAATAGACTACCATATATAGATTAGCGCCAAAGCACACTAGCTTTGTAAGGAATAGGGAGCACACACACACACACACATCTTTGAGACGTTCTCTCACTTCCTGTATCTCCAGAAGTCTTCCTAAGCAGCTCCTGACCTCTCCTCATGTCTCATCAATCCTCTCTACTGTTCCAGAAGTCCTGACTCTGTCTGTTCAAATAACTGCATAACCTTTCTGCTTCAAATGCCATTTCAGATTTATCCCCAGTCCAAGAGCCAAAAATAAAAGGGTAAGAAGTGAAATGCAGATAAGCAGCAATCATACCGATCATGTAGCACAGAGAAAGCTGCATTTCGTACTCGAGTGAAAAATGTAGGTCTGATCACTGAGCCAAAGCATGCAGAAGTCACGCAATCTGCCTCTAACCATACAACGGTTATTCTGTTCTGTTTCAAACGAGACGTCACGTGGCCTCCTCTTGACCTTCTGAGGAAACAAGAACCAAAAAACTTTTACAGTACAGTAACAATTTAATATGTAAAGGCTGAATGTGTTGAGATGAAGCCTTTATTTGTCACATATATATTACAGCACAGTGAATTTCTGTGTTTTTTTCGGCATATCCCTGCTTGTGAAGGAGCTGGGGTCAGCCATGATACAGCACCCCTGGAGCAGAGAAGGTTAAGGGCCTCGTTCAAAAGCCCACCAGCTTGGCAGTTGCTGGGGCATGAACCCCTGACCTTCTAATCATGAACTCCTGACCTTCTAATCATGAACCCCTAACCTTCTAATCATGAACCCTGACCTTCTAATCATGAACTCCTGACCTGAACTTGTTCAAAAGCCCACCAGCTTGGCAGTTGCTGGGGCATGAACCCTGACCTTCTAATCATGAACCCCTGACCTTCTAATCATGAACCCCTGACCTTCTAATCATGAACCCTGACCTTCTAATCATGAACCCCTGACCTTCTAATCATGAACGGGACTGGAAGATTAGTACTTGGGTGTCGGAATTGGAAACTCGGTGGTGACGGTATCTTCTTACCAGTTCATTCATATTGGAAGGAGGAATATTTATGGAAGGAGTCTCCAGTGTCAGCGCATTGTCAGGGTTAAAGCTGTAACTTTAGGTTTTCCGACATCTTCATGACAGAGGAGTTTACACTTTGCCCTTTCTTGGTAACATGACAAACTGCATTTTTCTGACTTGTTAAATGCTGAAGTTGGTTAAACAAATAAACACACAGCATGCGCAAAAAGATGAAAGCGTCCATAAAAAAAAAAAAAAAAGACGTACGCTCTGCAGTGATGAGCGGAGGGTAGAACAGGAAGTAGCCCACAAGCTCAGCAGTGAGGCGGCTCAGCAGGTTAGTGGCCACGGTGCCGTTCAGGGTCTCGGTTCTGTTCCGCACCACGTATATCAGAGATACTGCAGGAGAACCGGCCGACTGAGACACGCTCAGAATCTGAGAGACAAACCAAGACCAGAAATTAGAAAGACAAACAGAGAGAAAGGTAGAAATGAGACACAAGTAAAGCAGGTAAACATAAAAAGATCAGGCCAGTATAAAAGAAATAAAAATAGATTTTTTTTAAATAACTTGTGTAATGTAATGATAAATGATAAATAGGAATAAAAATACTTCAAAAAGTAACAGCGATCCATATTCACTGTAAAACCGTAAAAGAACAGGGATGTCAGAATCTTTTTTCCCAGTGCAGATCAGATTACCCCAGTAGCCTTGTCCCGCTTGGGGAACCCTGAAAAGTTCTGCAGAACCCTGTACCTACTTCAGAGAGGACTCCAGACTAGAACCTTTTTAGAAAGCTATACCAACTACACAAAGAACCTTTAGAAGAACCCTCAAAGAACCATTTGTTCAAGAGCCATATTCAGAAAAAATACTTTAAAGCATAAAAACTTTAAAGCAAACTTGCTACGTCTCCAATACTGCGATTCTCAAAGCAATAAAAAAAAAATAATTAGCCATGCTAAATATGCCACATTTGGGGGGCATGCTGTTATAGAAAACTAATCAATGACAGGGTGGTGTGATGAAGTGGAGTTCTGACCAATCAGAGTCCAGAATTCAACAGAGCTGTGGTAGGAGTTAAAATAAAACNNNTGTGTGTGTGTGTGTGTGTGTGTGTGTGTGTGTGTGTGTGTGTGTGTGTGTGTGTGTGTGTGTGTGTGTGTGCTCAGACCTGCACGCTGAGTGTGCTGTAAGGGTTCAGCAGCACTTTGGCCTCAGCCTCGGCAAAAGCGTTCTCCAGTCTCTCCTCCATCAGCTGAGCAAACCTGCAGGACCTCAGATCGTCTCCTGGTCCTATAAATCTCAAAACTGTTTACACACATACACACGGTTATACACACACACACACACACACACGCACACACACATACACACACACACTCATGCCAGACTTTACAGTATATATAAAACCCAAAAACTAAACACTAGCATATGCTTAATAGTCATTATATTATCTCAGACACTATCATGGAAAATATGGTCTAATGGTTAACATTTTCAGTCATAACGCTGCTGGTCTTAAGGCTACATGATTCCAACGTAAGCGTTTCATAATGGCTGATAAACCTACATTTAAAAATAACTTTAATAATCGGTTGTTTTATAACACTTTTTCATGTTAAGCATCATGACAACTGACTTCTGTTATGTCAGAGTCACATAAAGATTATGAACTGATGTAGGTCACCAAATGGTTAAACTGGGAAAAAAAATCGCAGAAGGTGACACACAGGAGAAAAGCATCTCCTGAACTCGACACTATTCAATTCTGGACTGTGATTGGTCAGAAGCTGCAGGTTTATATCAATGCATTGGTTCTGATAGGTTATCGTTTCTATAGCAACGGCTCATTCACAGAGACTTGTAAGGCAAACACTCCACATAAACAGATTTTTAAAATATGTGTAATTGCTGATAGGGTGAAGTTTTATTTATTTTCTATGGAAGGAGTCTCCAGTGTCAGAGGTGAAGTTTTGCAGTTTCTCTGTAACGTGACAAGCTGCATTTTTAGTCTCAGGTGAAAAAACGAGAGGCTGGTGAGTGACTGTTTATAGCTACTATAACGTAAGTGAGAACAGAAACTAACTTGTTTCATAAAGATCCCACAACATTAAATGTAACCATAAACTGATAAAAAGTACAACATATCGTTCATTAATAGAGAAAGCATTTTAATCACTGGCAAAATGATGTAGTATAAGAGGAATAAAACACAATGGCCTTGCTTTTAAAGGAAAATAATCATCTTTCGGGCGGTGACAGTGGCTCTGCATCATCAGACCACACCGTCGTTAATTATTTTGTCATTAATTATTTTATTTACATAACAGAGTTAAGTGTGTAGATGTCAGCTGTCAGTAGTGAAGGGCGTGTGCAGGTGTTATGTAGCCTTATGAACCCCACACTTCAGTGAAGTTTTCCCTACTCTTAAGGATCAGTCTAATGATTTAAAATAAAAAATAAAAAATTAGCTTCCAGAACTGACTTCCTGTCAGACTTGGATTGGGAAAGGTTGCTTTTTTGACACCTGAATTTCTAACACTCTGTACATCATTCAAATAATTTCTACTTTTCTTTGCCGTGACTGCAAAATATTTTATTTATCTGGTCTATTCAATTCATAATTATTTTTTTTAAATATTGCTAACAAAAATGTGTTCACTTGCTTTTTAACCTAAGACCTAATCCAGGTTAAAAAGCCGATTGTGCTGCGCTTTGAAGCCGGGAGCTAGTGAACGGGTGTGAGTAAACACGCACAGCGTGCTATGAGTGATGACGCACGGTAAAACTGAACGGAATCCCGAATGCGATGCCAGCCAACATCTCTTCTCGGTTGACAGGTAGCGCTAAGAGAGCAATAACACTTTAATTTAATATCACAATAATGAGACGAGTGACAAAAAAATTAATCAGCACATGCCTAATTCAGACAAAAATCCCCCCCTGTCCTATATAACATTATTAGATTAGCTCATCCTCTGGTTCCTGGCTGAATGTCTCTGTTACTGGAAGTAAATCAAGCTCGTAGCAGGCGCCAGCTCTCGGAGCCAGACTGCGTCTCTGACCTGTCTTCAGCATGAGTGAAATAGCAGGAGTAGGCCTCCAGGGGGCTGCTGGGATTGGCACCGCCTGCACCATGGGCACAAACTGCCGGATATCCGCCATCAGCCTGTCCATGCCGTAGGAGCTCAGAGCCTCCACTACGACGGACGTGGTGTAGACCATGTCGCCACGGGTTACGTAATATCCCACGGTCACGTTGTGCGCCGTGGACAGACTTTCGATCTGTAGGAGCGAAGCATCAGAGCGTCAGTCACTCCCAAGAAACGCTACAAGTGTTCAAGTGAAGTCTTTGGGTTTATAATTTTCACTCTATAATAACCTAGTCTAAAAATGTCATGCTTTCACGGTATCACCATATTCATCAACCGCTTAAAAAACACACAAGTCAGTGGTGAAGATGAAAGGAAAAGTGTACTGCGATATCTTTGTACAAAAGTATCTTTGCACATCACAAAAAGGAAGCAAAAAGATCAAGCCCGCTAACTGTAATTATTTCTGAGAACAACTTTTCCAGAAAATCTCTCACACTGTCAGTATTATTCACATAATACTCTGAAAAACAGCATGGCACTGAGACGAAAAAATATCTAACTAGCCTGGCAGTGTGTAGCGCAGCTTAGCCAAAAATGTAACAATGCTGAGTTTAGTTCTGGTCAGGAACACTGTGTTCTTGTGTGTTTGAAAGCTGTCATGTTTGATAAAGTTTAGAAAAATCCTACAAGTCACCCCAGAGGTAGAAATGTGAAACATTTCCAACATTAGCATTGAATACGCCCCAAGAGTTTTCAGTGCAGTCACACCCCTGTGTCGAGAGATGGGGGTTGCTGTAGTGTGATTTAGAACAAGTCCAGAGGGAAGGGGTTGGGAATATTTTGTGGAGTCACAGCCGGATACAAAAGGATAAGAACTGTCGGAGTAAGGAACTCGATCAGGTTAAAACATCACTAAACGGAAATGCGTTGTAATTTTGAAAAACCTAATGTTGAGGTAAATGTCTGATCGTATACAGTGACTAACCGTGAAACCATGACAGCTTGACAGCCCTGCTGTTGAAAGAGAAATTTCATTTTACTTGACAACATTCTCAGGGATAAGACCAGGGTTGGGTCGGCTCTCGGAAAGACAAAATGACAGATGGCCTCACGGCTCAGCACACATTAAGTCTGTGTGGAAGAGTGTGTGTGTGTGTGTGTGTGTGTGTGTGTGTGTGTGTGTGTGTGTGTGTGTGTGTGTGTGTGTGTGTGTGTTAGGGTGGGGTTTGGATACTGCAAGATTTCTTATACAATTGAGTTTTGTTGCTCGGGATATGAACTGGCCTTTTGCCTGAGTCAGCAATCAACACCTCATGAAGGTGATATTGAGGGATTGTGTTTCAGCGAACCTCGCCCACACTTCCCTCGATTCAAAAGATCATTAAGGGATTAGACTGCATTTCCTCCCAGAGCCTTCAGGAACATCAACAGGACTGATTTGCGGTCAAGGAGTCTTTCATCTTGTGTTAGTACCGAGTTAACATTTTTGGAAAACTCCAGAACTACTGGTGCCCTCAATGAGAATGTGCAGAAAGGGTTGCTGAGAGGTGCTCTCAGTCTTCAAGCACTGTATTTTTGCCATCACCTGTGTATCTGGGAGTATCAGTGAGAGGTTCCACACATGTTAAATCTTAGCTCAAAAAGGAATGGATGCTCACTGAAATCAGCGTTTTGCAGAAAAGTCTGAACTGCTGAAATTATGTTAAAATAAATCTCTACAGTGTCGCCATATGGTCACTGCACGTGCTAATGGTTTTATATATTTATTTTTGTTTTATAAAGGTGCCAAAGATTCTGGAGATGTCTGTAGGGTTAGGGTTAGGGTTAGGGTAGCATTTACTGACATCGTATGAAGGCCTTAAAATCAGTTCAACCTTCAAACTGATCCAAATTCACGTGCAGAAAGTAATAATGTGAAAGATGCTAAGTGTCTACACCGTCAAATGTCAAAAAAGGGTTTCAGAAATATACTACCGTACAATATGAAGAGCAAAACCAGAGCACGACCACAGAGCACGCCCAAACTGACCTGTGCACGGGCACCGCTGTCATTCAGAGCCTTCGTCAGTGCCAAAGTCAGACCTTTCGGAAGGTTCTGTTTCAAAATATTGTCCATCCTGTTCCTCCGGATGTGGATGGACAGAACTGCCAGAGAAGGTCAAAGACATAAAGAATGAATTGGAGTGGCAAGGCTTATATGTGGTAAGTGCCACCCACAAGCCACGATATCTAACAAGAGAGTCAACATCCATCCAAGTATTAAAAGGAATATAAGCCTTCTCACCTGTTCGAACCCACATCCTGTCGGTTATGTTGCAACTGAGTGGAGAACTTTGAGTGGTGGTGGTGGTGGTGGTGGTGGTTCTGGGTGGACTGGTCCTGACATGCTGGGTGGTGGTGGTGGTGGGCCATTTAGGGGACACGGTAGGTGCTATGGTTCTGGGAGGCTTTGCTGTAGTGGTGGTGGTTGTAGTCCCTGTGGTGCTGGTTAACTGAGTTGTGCTGGTTGGTTGTGTGGTTGTGGTACTTGTTGTGGAGGCTGTTGTGGTGGTGAGTTGAGAGAAATTGCCAGTTGGTAGTTCCTGGGTAAGTGGTTCTGAATGGACTGAGACATTTACATTTTTGTTGGGTAATACAGGACTTATCATTTGGAATGGAGGTAAGCCAGAGTCATTTCCTTTCGCATGAAGCCTGGTCTCTCGAGATGTAAGGACAGAGGACGGAAGCCCGGACATCCACTGGTCCAGCGTAGACTTCTCTGTAACAACAAGATGAGGTTCACTCACTTCCTGTGAAAGGTGTGATGGGATTAGTGCAGAGATCTGAGAGGACTGCAGCGAAGGCTTTGATGGTGATGAGAACAATTTTGATTGTGACACGGATATGAATGGTTGTTGTTTTGATATGTTATAATATGACAATGGCTCAGATGATGTAGATGATGATTTTAAAGAGAATGATGATGACAGTGATGGTGGTTCAGATGTTATTACTGACGGTACTGGTGATAATGTTGAATATTTTGTTAATGCAGAGTCATAATAAGATGCTGCTGATGGTGATGAAGATAATGCTAATGGAGATAAAGTTGAGGACAATGAAGACATTTTTGACGGTGATAGAGATATAAATTGTTTTCTTAACAAAAAAGCATAATAGGATGATGTTGCTGGTGATGTTAATGGTGAGGATGCTGATGGTGATAATGAGGATGATGAAGTCAGTATCATTTTTGATGTTGATACAGACATCAATGATTTCAGTTGTTTTGTCAACACAGAAATATAATGAGATGGTAATAATGGTGATGGTGATAATTCTGATGCTCGTGATGCCGGTGATAATTCTGATGGTGATGTTGGTGATAAATCTGATGGTGATGGAGATGGTGATAATTCTGATGGTGGTGATGATGGTGATAATTCTGATGGTGATGGGGATGATGATAAATCTGATGGTGATAATTCTGATGGTGATGTTGGTGATAAATCTGATGGTGATGGGGATGGTGATAATTCTGATGGTGATGCTGTTGGTGATAATTCTGGTGATAAATCTGACGGTGATGATCCTGGTGATAATTCTGATGGTGATGCTGTTGGTGATAATTCCAGTGTTGACAGTTCTGATGGAGATGATGCTGATGGCGATGGTGATGGTGATAATTCTGATGGTGATGATGCCGGTGATAATGCTGATGCTGATGTAGGTGATAATTCTGCTGGCAATAATTCTGATGATGCTGGTGATAATTCTGGTAGTAGTGGTGATAATACTAATGATGATATTTCTGATGGTGATAATTCCAATTGTGATGATGATGATGGTGATACTTCTGGTGGTAGTGATACTGGTGATAATGGTGATGATGCAGATGGTGATAATTCTGATGGTAATAATGAGGATGATGAAATCATTCTTGATGGTGATATAGACACCAATGGCGTTAATTGTTTTGTTAACACAGAATCATAATAAGATCTGAATGCTGTTAATACTGATGATGTGGTTGGTGATAATTCTGGTGGTGATGATGCTGGTGAAAGGTGTGCTGGAGGTAATGTTGGAAATGATTCAGATGGTGATGTTCCTGTTGATAATTCTGATGGCAATGATATTGGTGATATTTCTGATGGAAAAGAAACTGGTGATGATTCCGATGCTGATGATGTGGGTGATAATTCTGAAGGTGATGCTGTTGGAGATAATTCTGGTGATAAATCTGATGGTGATATTCCAGGTGATAATTCTTTTGGTAATGATGGTGATAATTCTGTTGGTGATGATGTTAAAGGTGATAATTCCAATGTTGATTCTTCTGATCGTGATGATGCTGGTGATAGGTTTGTTGGTGGTAATGCTGAAGATGATTCAGATGGTGATGTTCCTGTTGATAATCCTGATGGTGATGATGATGCCACTGATAATAATGATGGTGATGATACTGGTATTAATTCTGATGGTGGTGATACTGTTGATAAATCTGATGGTGATGCCACTGATAATGATGACAGTGAGGATGCTGGTGGTATTTCTGATGGTGATGATGAGGATGCTGGTGATAATTCTAATGGTGACGATGCTGATGGTGATAATTCTGAAGGTGGTGATGCTGGTGATAATTCTGAAGGTGATGAAACTGGTGATAATTCTGATAGTGATGATGCGGTTGATAAATCTGATGGTGATGATGCCACTGATAATAATGATAGTGATGATACTGGTGATAATTCTGATGGTGATGCCACTGATAATGATGGTGGTGAGGATGGTGGTGGTATTTCTGATGGTAAGGATGCTAATGGTGATAAATCTGATGGTACTGATAATGGTGATGGTGATGATAGTGCTGATAATGGTGATGGTGTTGATAATGGTGATAATTCTGAAGGTGATGATACTGGTGATAATTTTGACGTGGATAAATCTGATAGTGATGATGCCACTGATGATAGTGATGATACTGGTGATAATTCTGATGGTGATGCCACTGATGATGATGGTGAGGATGCTGGTGGTCTTTCTGATGGTGATAATTCTGAAATTGATGATGGTGATGATCCCAGTGATAATTCTGTTTGTAATGATGCTTGTGATAATTCTGAAGGTGATGATGAGGATGCTGGTGATAATGGTGATGATGGTGATGATAATGGTGATGATGATGATGATGATGATGATGGTGATAATGCTGGTGATAATTCAGATGGTGGTGGTGTTGGTGATAATTCTGATACTAATGAAGCTGTTGATAATTCTGTTGACAATGATACTGGTGACAGTTCTGATGTTGGTGATGCTGGAGACAATTTTGAAGGTGGGGGTGCTGATGATGATACTTCTGATGGTGATGATCCCAGTGATAATTCTGTTTGTAATGATGCGGTTGATAAATCTAATGGTGATGATGCTGTTGATGAATCTGATGGTGATGCCACTGATGATGATGGTGAGGATGCTGGTAGTCTTTCTGATGGTGATAATTCTGAAATTGATGATGGTGATGATAATGATGATGGTGATGATCCCAGTGATAATTCTGTCTGTAATGATGCTTGTGATAATTCTGGTGATGATGACGATGGTGAAGATAATAATTCCAATTCTGATTCTTCTGATGGTGATGATGTTGATGGCAATGATGATGGTGATAATTCTGATGGTGATGATGCTGGTGATAATGCTGCTGATGATGATGTAGCTGATAATTCTGTAAGTAATAATTCTGATGACGATGCTGGTGATAATTCTGGTGGTGATGATACTGGTGATAATTCTGATTGTGATGATGATGGTGATACTTCTGGTGGTGATGGTACTGGTGATAATTCTGATGGTGATGATGCTGATGGTGATGATTCTGATGACATCATTCTTGAGGGTGATATAGACACCAATGGCGTTAATTGTTTTGGTAACACAGAATCATAATAAGATGTGAATGTTGTTAAACCTGATGTTGTGTTTGGTGATGTTGCTGATAGTAATAATTCTAATGGTGATATTGGTGATAATTCTAAATGTGAAGATGTGTGTGATAATTCTGTTGGTAATAATTCTGATGATGATGATGATGATGATTCTGAGAATGCTGATTCTGGTAATAATTCTTCTGGTGACGATGCTGGTGATAGGTTTGATGGTGGTAATGCTGGAGGTGATGCAGATGTTCCTGTTGATAATTCTGATGTTGATGATGTGGGCGATAATTCTGATGATAATTCTGATGGTGGCAATGTTGTTGAATAATTTGATGATGATGATGCTGTTGATGAATCTGATGGTGATGGTGATAATGTTGGTGATAATTCAGATGGTGATGCTGTTGGTGATAATTCTGATACCAATGAAGCTGTTGATAATTCTGTTGACAATGAAACTGGTGACAATGCTGGAGACAGTTTTGAAGGTGAGTATGCTGATGATGATACTTCTGATGGTGATGATAATTCTGACAGTAAAGATACTGCTGATAATTCTGGAGGTGATGGTGTTGTTGATAATTCTAACAGTGATGACACTGGTAATGATGAAGGAAATAATTCTGACGGTGATGATGCTAATGGCGATGATGCTGGTGATAATGCTAAAGGTGAGGATGTTGGTGATAATTCTGCTGAAAATGATGCTGATGGTGATGATGCTGGTGACAATTCCATTATACCTGGAAGTAAATCAGTTTGTGCTCCTGATGTGTGAACTGCTAATATACTCATGGTGGGTGAAGACACAGATGCTGTTCTCTCTGACAAAAGGTTTATCCCTGATGCTGGAAACCTAACCGGTAACACTCGGATACCTGTTGTATTTAAACTAACTGATTCATTTGATGATGTATTTAACACCATATGCAAGGAAAGCGTTGTATTGTTTGTTGAAGAAAAAGACTGTTCATTTTTAATTATAAGGACCTGCTGCAGTGGATGTTTTATGTGACTAGGACCTCCATTACCTGCTGGATTTGATTTATTTGCTTCTGATCTAGACTTCAACGCCAAAGTGGTATAGAACCCACTATACACTGTCCTCTCTTTCCCAGCAGAGTTGCCATTCGGTCTTACGGGTGTGAGGTTCAGGCCCTGGGCACCAGTACCAGGTGCATATGTCTGTTCTGATGATACGATAGATGTAGTTTCATCAGCAAATGTGTCTTTTCGTTCCCTTGTTTGAGCTGCAATAAATAAAGCATTTTTGGCAAATATTCCAGGTGTAGTTGATATTCTTCTGTCTGAAGATATGAAATAATCTGACTTCTCCACATCAGCTTTAGATGTTTGCATCATAATATTAAGAAGTAATGAAGTTGTGGGAGAAGAAGACATATCAGAGGACCTCTTGCTAAAAGTTGAACCCAAGAACTTCAACATGAAGGAAGAACTTGTCTCCATAGGTGTCTGCAATGAAGTTGAATCAATGGCTGAAAAGAGTTCTTCTTGATAAGTGAAATTATTACTGAAAGGGTTTTCAGATACCCTCAAATTAACTGGTGAGTATGTTTCATGGATATGTCTTTCGGGACCTGATGTAGTTACAAAATTGGAAGTGATACCATTTTGAGAGGTTAAAGACTTTCTGTCCAACAGGATTGATGTTGTGGTACTTGACAGACTATCAGCCACCTCTTTTGCTGTAGAGCTGGAGAAGACGGCAGATATTAAAGGTTTAGACAAGGTCACTGCTCTTGCTGTAGTCTCAGAAGAGACTGTGTCAATTCTGTGAGTCATGAGTGGTGTTGATGGGATGTTGATTGGTGGAACATCCCAAAAACCTTTTGCTATCTTTTCAGTACCATGGGTTTTTAGAGTTCTGTTACTGTTCGTTTCCTGAAGACTTGTACTAGGCATGTACTCAGTAAATGCAGAGGCTGTTTGCACTGGCACTATTTCCCTTTCATATAAGGATAAAGCCGCACTTGAATCTGCCTTGGTGTGGATCAACTGCTCTTGAGCTTTAGAAGACTGAGATGCTGATTCTTCATAAACATTTGTAAACATGCTGTTTTTAGAGCCATGTAACTGCATTTGGCTCTCACTTGATGCATCCTGTGGGGCTGTAGATACAGATGGAATATAACTATACAGCTTTCCATGATCATACATTGTTCTAGTGGTTCTCCAGACAAAAAATCCCCCTGGGTTATGAGACAATGAAGTCGGTACTTGTGATGGTTGTCCTGAGAGATGTGTAACTGGGGATAATGATGGGTTAGGCCCCAACTCGGAGAGTGCCTTTGACACTGGGCCTTGGACAAATGGCTTGTTAAATTGCATATATGTATCATACTCTACTGAGGTGTTTGTGGTATTCTTAAGTGAAAGTGGTTTATCTGAGTACAGTGTATAAGAACCAATGGCTGGGCTAGATGATACTGGAACAGAACCAGATATGTAAGGGTGGTTTCTTGCTGGTTTTGTTATTTTCAAAAGTGGCCATAATGAGACTGAATCTGAAGATGATAATGACGGTAATGATAAAGACAGTAATAATAAGGAACTTAACACTGGCGACACTGTTGATGATAACAATGATGGTAGTGTTGGTGACGATGACAACGGTGGCGTTGCTAATGATGATGACATGATGTCAGTGGAATCTGGAGGTACAGTACGAGATGCTGGTTGTGATTGGACAAAACTGGTAATTGTATGCATGCTGAACATCAAACCTGAAGTAGAAGACTGGTTTCTAATGTGCACCACAGCAGAAGACGGGATCATAAAAGATGGCTCTGCTCTCTGAACAGAACCTTCTGCAGGCGAATGGTTAGGCTGGATGGTGCCCTTAACGGGTCTCTCCAGAGTGGAGCCTGAATGAAGAGTGATCTGTGGTTTCACAGCTGTTCGGGCTGATAGAGACTTCTCTCTCATGTCCCTTTGTCGACTTGTAGGATCAGAATGGACGACCGAGATGGAATCTTCATCAGTCATAAGCAAACCAGATGGCCGAAGAGAAGAGGTGGACAGGGTTGCTTGGTCCAGAGATGATGCCAATGATCCAGACGCCTCGTAATTTGTTTCATCTGTGGGAGAAGAAACCCTGATGGTTATATTGGGAATATTTCACCTTTACAATGCAGAACTTTAGTTCAAATCCTATAGAGGGTAGAAGCTATAATTTTCCTGTCATATATTCTGGAAGTTTCTTTGTGGAGTAGGCAGTCAGAATTATAGTCCTGTTGAACAATACAAAGCACTCAAAGCACAATTATTTTAAAAAGCCTTTAAAAACAGTTTGAACAGACCGAACAGAACTGGTTTAATATTTTCTTATTTCAAGAAAAAAAAAATGGAGGAATCAAAATGATGATCATTAAGCATTACATCAAGGAGCATCTTCTCAGGGTCCATGCTTTTACTTTGTCAAGGCTTTGCTGCACAATACCATTTACACCACAGCCACACACACTCATTTATAGAGAATAGAAGAAATGTTTAAACAAATGACACAGATGTGTCAGATGTGTCAAGGTTCTGTGCAGGATGGCTGGGACAGGTCTCACATCCATCTAGCTATCCATCCATCCAGCCTACTCTCTTACGAGTCAGTGCACGTCTGGTTGATATGCTCGACAATATCAATCCACTCATTAGGATTTTGCAAGTCTGGCACATAATAAGCGGGAGACGGTTTCTAAGGCATGTCAGGCTAATGGAAGCTCGTTAAAAATGTAGCACATCACTTTCAACAATTAAGATAAAAGAAGAACCGCTAAATCTTAAAGGGTTAGCGGTGATACACAAAAGGGACATTGTGTTAACAAATTAGCAGAACAAAGTACGTACCAGTGTTAATTTGGCACCTATTTTGGATATAGTTTTAGACTTATTTTAGTCATTTGGCTATAGTAAAAAACTGCACCATTCTAAGTAAACAAGCTCAACTAAAACTTAAGTTTCCAAAAGTAAGCGTATTAATATCCCATGTTTAAAACTCAGAATGCTTTACAAGTGAAGTGAAGTGAACTGAAGTGACTTTGTGGCCAAGTGTGACCCATACTTGGAATTTGTGCTCTGCATTTAACCCATCCAAGTGCACACACACACCGTGAACACACACAAACCCGTGAACACACACCCAGAGCAGTGGGCAGCCCGGGGAGCAGTTGGGGGATCGGTGCCTTGCTCAAGGGTCTCACCTCA
>CM074950.1:26201521-26250298 GCA_037577455.1 Pangasius macronema
TTTATTTAGATTTATTTACGAAGTCGGCATCTCCGGTATCCATCCACTGACGAGGGGAAAGAACTGTGGTGCTGAGGAGCAGAAATAGTGATTAATTATCGCTGTGAATATTAATACGGTTTGTCCTTTTTTTATCACCAGAGCTTTCAGTACAAAAGAGTATAAAATGCATATAGAACAATCATCATGTCCCGCTGTCAGAGGAAAATAATCCACGACAGCGCGGTGTGATGAAACCCAGTGACTGCTGATTAAATCTATAACAGTATGAAGTGTTTTATTTCTCTTACACCACAGTAATTTGTAAAACAACTGCGATTTTTATTTTATTAATGAACGACACGCCATACTTTTTATCCATTTATAGTTACATAAGTTTAATGTCGGGGAAACGAGTTAGTTCCCGTTCTCGCTTATGTTATAGCAGCTATAAACAGTCGCTCCCTCACCAGCCGATCTTTCTTCTCTCTTACGAAGGTAATAAGACAGAAAAGAAACGCAGCTCGCCATCATTTTTGCCGAGAAACCGCAAAGAAGAAGCGTAAACTCCTCCGTCCTGAAGACGTCGGAAAACTTAAAGTTACAGCTTCACCTCTGACTGTTACAGAGCGCTGACACTGGAGACTCCTTCCATCACTGTTAAATAAATACATTTCTCCTCACCACATGTGAGGTGTGAATGAAAGCGAATGCACTAAACCTGAGAATGTAAAGGGAGGTGAAATCAGTGCCTGGGTGCTGGAGCTCTCTACAGAACCTGTACATCAGCCTCGGTGTGTGCAAAGAGCACTCATCTTTTTATGAAGGGTGCCAATAATTCTGGAGTTGGCGGAACGGTGCTGGGACGTAGCCATGGTGATGACGGAAGCTTGCGGTACAACTGAAATGCGCAAAAAAAAAAAAAAAAAAAAAAAAGAGGGAGAGAACGCGGGATTCAGTCGGTAAGTTATCAGCTATTAATAACACTCTGTCGCAGGCATTCGACAATGAAGAGCACGCGCTGCCGTGCATGTAACGATCACCAGGTGCGTTTTTTCTTTCTTTCTTTTCTCTCCTTTCTGTCATAGCAAGGTTCCAACTTCCTCACGCGCTGAGGTGTGACCGAGGGGAAAGAAAGAAAGAAAATGAAAATAAAAGAGTGTGTGTGTGTGTGTTTTTTTAAATCTCTCTTACCGGGGCTGGCGAGCGCACCGTGCAGCAGGAGCAGCACTAACCCCGCGAGCATGCCTCCCACGCGCGCGCCTCTGCCGCTCCGCCGCCGCAGGCACGCGCCCGCTCCCGCGCCCACTACACGCGCCCCGGAGGAGCGCCAGGCGCGGCGGAATGTCCGCGCGCAGTCGCGCGCTCCGTGCACGAAGTCTTTCTCTTCTTCTTGCTCTCCTCCTCGCGCAGTCCTCGAGCTGGATCCGGAAGCCATTTCCGTTTCCGTGACTGAGACATCTGTCCGAACCGAACCGAACCGGAACCGCGAGTCACCCAACCCTACCCAACCCAACCCAGGCGTCGCGCGCTCCCGCAGCCTGCCGCTGTCCTCCGGTGCTCACTGAATTTAGGAGCTGCTGCTGGTGCCGCTTTCCGGTTCGAGCATCATCATCATCATCATCATCATCACTGCTACTGCAGCACCACACACACACACACACACACACACACACACACACTTCTATCTGTTATCTATCCCTGCTGCTCCGATGATGCTCTGTGCACGCACTTTATAAAAGATTTACTGATTTCAAATAATAATAATAATAATAACTGCATATTAATTGATTCATTTATTGAATGTGCCTCGCGTGCATGCAGCCCACTCGAACACGGAGTCGCTCTGCGCCCCCTGGCGGAAAACATAACACACTACACCCTAATCAGTTCATTACGCCCACCGATCATACAGGTCAACCTGTAGGGGCACGTTTACACACTGTAGCCCATGTGACGTTATGCACAAAGTAAAGGCACCCCCCCCCGAAACCCCCCTCCCCGCGTGCTCTACACCGTTACACGTCAGTTATGAGTATTTATATTTTTATATGACACACTCACAGCGCTGGCTTGAAAACGTGGGCTCCTGAGTGGAGCAACAGAAAAGCGTTGGTGTTAGCATCAGGAGGTCATGAGTTCAAATCCCATGACCGGGAGTCCAAGAGCCCTGCATGCGGTCTGGGAGAGAGGGGCATACTCTCTCCTGTCAATCACAGAGGCACTAGTCAACTATTGGCCTCTGCGAGCTCATGTATGTGGAAGAGGGCGGATAGCGCTTTCCGTGTTACGCCACCCTGTGACGCAGCAGGAGCAGCAGTTTGAAAAGGTCCCGAGATCGGCTTCACGTGTTTCAGAGGAAGCAGTGTTCAGCCTTCACTTCACACAGCTGTTCTAACTGAACACCTGGCAAGGTGTAAGTGCAGTTTTTTTTTAAAACCCCCCTTTCGCTCTTTAATTCTTTTTCTTATATTATTTTCCCCTTAGTTCTATTTAACGCTGCACCATTTACTTATTTATTCAATCCATCCATCACTTTAATCTCCTTGTATTCACCGCATTCAGCTAAGATTGGCTACTACTACTAATAATAATAATAACAATAAATTATTATTATTAAATTTACCTCATGGTGTTTTTTTATCCTCCCTTCTTTTTATTTTTATTTCTGTTAGTGTGCCCTATTGTCCATATAAAAAAAAATTCATATAAAAATACACACTGAAAATTAGTCAAAATGAAGCATGTGTATCCTGTAACATAATATAAAATAGAAAAATAAACTGATTAATACTTAAGCTTCCATGAAAAAAAGGTTATTAGACCATATAATGAATATCACTAAACGATGTCATTAAGGTATTTTAATCTCAATATTTTGACTAATAACAGAACATTTATGAAGCCTCACACATGAAGTGTCTTGTTGCTGTAAAAAAAAAAAAAAAAAAGTCTCTTTTTCGTAATTGTCCTAAGGGTGCGCAAACTTTTACACTGCACCATATAGCCTTAAAACAGCAAACTATAAAGAACAGTTTGTCATCTATAATGCAGAGACAATCTTTTAAAAAAAACACAACAAAAAGAAAACACATGTATAAGAGACTGCAGCAATAGATTTTTTTTTTTTTTTTTTTTAATTCAAAGTGAATCTTGACAATACACCATACACTCTTTATTATGACACTCACCAAAAAGAGTCGCCTGGAAAACCCGCTTAATGTGACGCAGCCCGGTCACATCCAAGTCACTGAGAACTAGAGAGGATACACTATCGCAAACTGTAAAGACGTCACATCCGAGAGTTACACTTCCCCCCATCCTCATACGGTCAAATATTGCACAGTGCAATTGCTACATGGCAAAACTAGTGTAGCATCGAACGAAACCTAAACAACAACAACAACAACAACAACAACGACAAAAAAAAGCAAACAAAAGCCACAGAACTGACACGCGGATAAACAGTGAGTAAAAGCTCCTATTTCATCACTGGTGAGACAAATAAGCAAAAATGCTGTAACTTGCAGTAACTCAAAATCCGGAAAAATAAGCATTAGGACTTTTCCAAGCCTTCATACTGAGAGGTGAATTCAGGATAATACAGTAGCAACAGCAGATTAGTACAAACACCCTGAATTAAGTGGATAGATTGAAGAAAAACAAAAAACATTAATAGCAATGTAGCAAGAACAGATTAGTAGGAACATTATTAAGTAATAATAATAATAATAATAATAATAATAATAATAATAGCAATGGTGATTTAAAAATGCAGTCTTATAGTAGGCTGATCAGGAGAAATAAAAAGAAAAGTACAGTCAGAAAGTGGATAGATTTAAATAAAAAAAACAGCAATGATGTGTATATAATAAAAAAAAAGGCTTTCAGTAGGCTGATTAGCGGGGAAAGTGTACGAAAATAAAAATACAGTCATTTTTGCAACAATATCAGATGCATTAATGGAGACAGATTTGCTGGTGAAGGCCATTTCACAGGGATCGAAATACAACTGCAGATCTGTCCTTCTTTTATTCTCCTCCATAACTACAACCGGAAACTGAACGCCTGCACGCGCACTAACAGATACGTAATCATTTACTGTGGCCAAGAAAAGTTACGATAGCGTTGATGTAAGAGAAATATCAACTTTCTACAAAAAAGATGAAATGGTCTGACTGCAGTATTTTGATCCCTGGAATGGGAGGTTGAACTGCCAGGTCTCGCTTGCAGCCTGTTTTTGCAGCGCAATGTCTCCTCAGTAAAGGCACACACACACACACACACACACACACACACACACACTGTTCTTAACAAGGTTTTAAAAAGACATTCGCTACAAGAAAAACACGTATTAAGCTTTATCCACATGAAGGACGTGAACATGGAGATGAAGCTTTTAATGCTTTTATTGTAAGCAACACCATTCTCAAATGATTGAACCTCTGATTTTAAGTACTGTCGATTGTGAGAGGAAATTTCAGAAACACTTTCTATATGAAGCCCATATTCGTAAATTAATATAACTGCGGTTATAATTATTCTCATTGTCAAGCTCCAATATAGTACAATACTTACAGAGCTAATACAAGTGGGTAAATTACTGGGTATGGAAATCTAACTAATGTGTGTCGGGGAATTAGGTGAGGAAAATCTGGTGCCGAAAACCAGATTCATGTCTAGACATCATCTAGACATTTAACGCCATAATCATAACTTATTATAACTGTGTTTATATTCATTCTCATTATCAAGCTCCTATAAAGAATTATAATTATGTAATCAATACGTCTCAATTCCTTTACAAAGAAATCTAACCGATGTCTCTGGAAATGAGGTGCCAAAAAAACGGATTCATTCCGAGACACCCTGACATTTAATGCCGTTTTTCTTTTTCTTTTTTTTCTTTTTTTTAGGATCATAGAATTTGTTAACTTATATCGACTGTGTACTCTGGAGTTAGCTGAGCCTTAATGGTCTCCAATTTATGAAGGAAAAAAAAAAAGATTCACAACATAAATTTCTTTACAAAATGTAATCAGAAACAATGTAAAATATTACTCAAAGGTTTGGAATATTTAAGGCTCTTAATGTTTTCTGTTTATTTCCAAATCAATTTTGAGAATTTTTTATAATTATAAAAAGCATCATTTATTTCATCAGTTATATAATCAGAGCTATATAAGGCATTATTCATTTTAAAGTATTTTTTTAAATTATAATGCTACCAAATAGAGAATTATAAGCACAGCCATAAATCTTTAACAATACCAGCTTTATAGAAAGTGTTACCTCTGTTTAAAAAAAAATAAAAATAAAAAAATAAAAAAAAAATAAAAGAATCAAATCAGGTCATTTATGAAGTTGAATAAAACACTGGATTTTCATTTTAAAAAATAAATAAATAAATAAATAACCCGTGGCAAATTCATTGCTGGAGATTTAGACAACTGCATAAAGTTGCGTGAGGTGGAACCACAAAAAAAAAAAAAAAAAAAAAAAGTTGGGGAGTTATAATTTTCCTTGCCATAAATCCACCTCGATAAAACCGATTCTCTGAATGTGTGATAATTAAAAGAAATGTCTATTCTGCAAGCCATCACTCTGATCAACGTAGAACAAAAAGTAAACAGAGGGGAAAGAAAACAAAACAAAAGAAAACTGAAGTTACATCTGGAACAGTTAATGAAAGTTAAAATACTGATGCGAAACACCACCAGCCCACAGATCATCAGAAAACTCAAACGAATCTCCATCGACAGCAATACAGTAGTTACAATTAAACACTCCAAACATTAAAGCAAAACTATTCAACCAAAATACACTTCTATCTCAGATAAGAAGAGAGAACTATACAAAAAAAACAACAAAAAAAAACACAAACGCAGATATGAACTAAGAAAAAAAAAGTCATCATCTAATTTCACAGCTATCTGAAGTGGCAATAATTATAATAGCAGCTTATCTAGGATACATTCAAGATAGAAGATACGTCTTATTACTTGCTCAGAAAGCTAAACCTAAAACGATAACCTAAGCCATACTTCGAATACGTTTCCGTTTATTCTTAAAACTTACCCCAGGACTATAAGTACTACAGTATACATGAGGTCTATGCAGGGAGAGTAGCTACCTTGCTTAGAAAAATGAATGAATTAATTACGAATTACAGTCTTTGGTGCTGCACAAGCAACTTTATATTAAAAAAAGAAAAGACAAAAATAAAAAGTACACACACGCAAAAAAAAAAAAAACAACAAAACAAGAAATCTGCACAAAGCATACATATTATCTCCCTGACGGAATGTATAAAATAAGCAGTCGACACCAGTAAGCCTTGAACGAATTACATAATATAGAAATAAAAACACGTTAAACTGTTTCACACATGCATAAATGAGAAGATTGCACAAGATAAAGTCACACCTCGTCAAGCTTCAGCACTAAATAGACTAGCTCTATTAGATATACCGTACATATATATTAGATTATATTCCAAATACTGCATGGTCTGTCAGGCTAAGATGAATCCAAACCATGAATCAGAGACCTATTTGCATTTCGTCATCTAGTCAAAAGCCATGCCCACCACGTTTCTACACATCTAGAATACAAAACTCGAAGAATTTCAAATTAAAAACGAGAAAAAGAAACACACACGGACGTCCGAGAATCAACGACTAATTTCGATTGTATTGCATTAAACAGTACAAACACTGTTAGTAGTAATTTTTAGTTTATTTTTTTTTTCCTCCACTTAATAGAAATTGATTATCAAACATTAAGCAGGTATTCAATGCTTGCTTTTTGTACACTAGTTCATTCGTCGAAGGTAACAAAGGAAAAAAACAAAAACAGCAAGCGTTTCGCTACAGCAAAAGCATGCCGTCCTCGGAAAACAAAAACAAACAAACAAACAAACAAAAACAAAGAAAAGAACCGACTACGCTTCAGATTCAAAAACTGGTTTTTGTGCAATACGACACATCCATGCCAAACCAGGTATGAAAGCATACACCTGTGCGTATACACACGCAGAATGCACGGACCGATCTGAATTTCAAGTGCTGCAGCCCGACACATTTATATAGATATTTATTTATTTATTTATATAAGTAGTAACATGAACAACTTCAAATATTTAAGGCACTATGGCTGAGGACGCGTTGAAACGATGCAGCGAGTGTCATGACAGGAACATTTAAGAGCGACATCTATTGGCATCTCTCCGATCCGACGTTGACGTTTGCAGCTCATGCAAGAACACATGCAGCGTGAGGAACGACCACGTTTCTAATCCGATTAAGTGACTCGACACCGAAACCACACCAGTATAAATACTTCGAGGAGGCAGAACATCACGACGTGGACGTTATGTGCAGGTCGGGGTTCGTGACCAGGATACTGGGGCGGCTTTACAAACAAAGATGTGTCTCGCACAATTCAGAAGGCAATATAGAAAAATAGATTTAAGAGGGAACGAGGAGGAGGTGCGCGATTACATGATTTTTTTTCTTTTTAATCGTTTTTTTTTTTGTCCCTCCCGGCACCTCCTTTTTTATTCACCTGTTTGGAGGAGTGCTTCGTTTGAAAATCTGACAAGAAGTTGTAGAAAATGTGCAAAACACATTGTCTTTTTTTTTCATCCATACTTGCTTTTCTTCCTCTTTGCGTTCTTCACCAACTTGCGAAATACCTTCAAGACATTCTTTTTAAAATGTTTTTTTTTTTTTTTTAAAGCTCGATTAAAGTTCGATTGCACCCGAGTTGACGTGGTTCAGAAAAAAAGCTTGCGTTCTTGTTTGTGCCATGGCTTTGGGCATGAAAACCAGGTGATCTGTGGTTCCCGTGAGCGGCCCTGGTGGGACGCGGGGGTAGACGTGCTGCCTGCACCGAGTGGCGGTCAGATGTAGGAGTACTGGCTGAGTTTGGTGGGGCTGAGGGGGAAGCCTGCGTAGGCGGGAGAGGCGATGTACGAGTGTGAAGGGAAGATAGGTTTGAATTGGCCCTGAGGGTGGAGCGTGGGTGAGGGCAGGAGGCGGGCGCTGATGCCCACGCTCACCTGGTGCACCAGATGCCTGGCTGGGTGGGAAAGGAGCACGTGGCTCCGTGTAGTACCAGGCGAGGGCAGGAGGTGCGACATGGGGCCAGTCGGCACCAGAGCAGCCGACGGCGGGTAAGAAAGCAAGGCGGGCTGTGCATGGGGGTGGACGATGCCCAGGGGCGGGGCAGGGGGATGGGCCGTAGAGTGGGTGGGGCTGCCATGTGGAAGGGTGAAGGCGTGGCCATGCACCGTGGGGGGGATGAAAGCATGAGGGCGCCGGTGGCTGTAGTTGCCGTTCCATTCTGCGTGGGAGGAGGCGGGATGCTGGAGCTGAAACCAAAGAGCAGTCGAGGAATTAAATAAACACAAGCACAATACGAATGCAGATCTGACATAAAAATGTTTTTTACTTTAGTCTTTGTCACATTTGCCTCAGCTTTTAGGACACCCCTTTAAGTATTCAGTCCTTTATTAAGAAAATGTCAACATGTCAATTTCTGATCTTGTTTTAATTTGTACCTGTAGATGAAAGTGATGTAACTGCATGTAAACAANCACTTTGTTTTCACTTATTAAACAAAAGAAATCAACAAAAATGAGTATTTCAACTGAGGAAAAAGTTAGAACACCCTCTGCCCTAATAGCGAGTGTTTCCCCCTTTGGCTGGAAGAACCTCAATGAGACGTTTCTTGTGGCCATTGACCAGTTTCTGACATCGACTGGAAGAACGTTTCCCCCACTTCTATGCAGAACTCATATGTGTGATATTTGAGGGGTTTCTTGGATGCAAAGTCCGTTTCAAATCACCCCACAGGATCTCGGTAGGATTTAGATCTGGGCTTTGACTTGGCCATTCTCCATTTTTTTGTACTCTTGAGCCAGTCCTTGGTGGATTTACTGGTGTGTTTTGAGTCATTGTCATATTGCAAGGTCCAGTTCCGCTTCAGCTTCAATTGTTTGACAGATGGTCTCACATGTTCCTCAAGCACCTTCTGATACAATGCAGAATTCATAGTGGACTCTCTGATGGTGAGCTGGCCAGGTCCTGCTGCAGCAAAGCATCCCCAAACCATAACACTTCCTCCTCCATGTTTCACAGCTGGTATGAGGTTCTTTTGCTGAAATGCTATATTTGATTTATGCCAAACATGCCCTCTGTTATGGTGTCCAATTAACTCCATATTAGTCTCATCTGTCCAAAGCACATTATTCCAGAAGTCTTGGCCTTTGTCTGTGTTCTTCGGCAAACTTCAGTCTTGCCCTCATGTTTTTCTTAGACAGCAGAGGTTTCCTCCTTGCACACCTCCCATGATCATTAAAGTCGTGCGTCTCTTTCTGATTGTAGATTCATGCACTTTGACATCAGCTGTAGCGAGAGCTTGCTGTAGGTCCCGTCATGATATTTTAGGGTTTTTGGAGACTTCTTTAAGCATCTTGCGGTCTGCTCTTGTGGTGAATTTGCTTGGACGCCTGACCTGGCCATGTTGGCAGTTGTTTTAAATGTTCTCCACTTGTAAATGATTTCCCAGACAGTGGAGTGGCTGATTACAAACTCTTTTAACCAGACTCATAAGCATCAACAGTCTTCTTTCTGAAGGCCTCAGAGAGCTCTTTGGATTTCACCATGCTGATTCCTCTCACTTCAACAATTAAGAGCAAGAGGCTTGTTGGAGGCTTAAAATTATAACAAGTTGAAGATGGTGGATATTATTTGGTTCCCAGGTAATGAAATGTAAGAAATGTAAAATCTAAACTAACCAAGAACAACAAAAACGAAGATTAAATCCATTAGGTTTGCTGTTAAAATTAGAATAGTACCTTTGCGTGATTTCCTTTGCTTAATAACGTGATACAGTTTTCATCGTTCTTAGTTAATATCACTGCTTCGCTAAATGGGGTCCAGCGACTCCCAGGGGTCCATGAAGCACAGCCTGGGTGTGTGGGATTATTTGTGAAATCACAACCCATCATTATCGTAGTTATTAACCTGCTTCTGTCTTTTCACTTGAATCGAACGGGTTCAGTTCAAACCTCAATAACTCCAGAATGAAAAGAAGTGAATGATTACTGTTTTGAGCAGAATGTAACAGAAGGGAAGGGCTGAGTGATATTTACTGTTCTGACCTTTAGGCAGTAATGGAGGAACACTGACCTGCCCAAAAGGTGGTGGTGGTGGTGGAGGTGGTGGTGGCGGCTGCGACTGCTGCGATGGAAGGATGAGTTTCTGCGGTCGGTTCAGCAGCAGGGTGGAGTGGTGCGGCTGTCTGACGGCTCCGATGCGACCTTTCGACTGGCACGACGCCTCTAGGAATGAGCGGATACAAGAGGAACCTGTTACCACCCTGAAGTTGATCATTTTCCTTCAGCGCCACGTCCCCCAGGCGCTTCACTCCTCTTAAAGCTTCCTCTCTAACCGGTACAAAGCACTGACACTGGAGACTCCTTCCACAAATCTTAAATAACCATCTCTTTATAGAAAGCGTCACCGTATCAGTGAACACACACGTTTGCTTTGTTCAATAACAGCGTGATATCCAAGTCTTGTTAGATTTAAATGATGTGAGCGTCCAGCAATAACCGTTCCCTGTGTACGTTGTTACTATAGAAACAACAACAATAACAACCTGTATATATTAATAAATGTATTACTATAAACCTGTGAGCTGCTGCCAGGATGCATTATGGGGGAACTAATATCATTCATATTTAAAGTTTCAGGTCACACCAGCATCGGAAAACACACCATCGGCAACCAGACAAGCATGCACTACGATCTTACGCAAGATGTCCACAAGGCATTAGCTTACAGAGCTTTATTTCACACAGACCAGAGAAGGATCTTCCACAAAGGTAAGACAGAAAGCATGAGAAGACAGCCATGTTCATAAGGACTGTCACGCAAACACAAGAACCAGGTTTCCTTCTTGTCATTCTCAACAGCTGCATCGTGTCAATCTGTGAGTGTTAAGACCAGCACAGGACACATCTGGAAAAACCCAAACCTGGTACACGCTGCTCCATTACTTAAATATAAAACTCCAGCAGGGGATTCATTCTGATCTTGAAGCTCTCGAGGTTGTGTGGTTTGGTAGACTGATACATGATTTGTGAGTTAGATGCCTGGATACAGCTGATGTTTATACTTATGGTTAAACATGAACGCATATGAGGGTCAGCTCAGGACACATCTGGAATTCAACCCGGGGACCCAGCTGTTCATCTATATAAAGATAGACAGCATGGATAGATACTAAAGATATTATTTGTATGTTTTTATACTAATATTTTTTTACACTATTAGGTAGTCAGTTATTTGCAAATGTAATACATTACCTAAAATTAGCTACCAGTTCTAATCATATAATAGATAGCTGACTGACTTCAGTAACGCACGTAAAGAACGGAGAAGTTCATGAGACAGGATGGTTCAGGAACACGGGTCAGGGAAGAGAAGAGAAGAGGGAAAAAAGAAAAACACGGCACACAGAGTATCCAGGAGAGAACCCGGAGCTGCAGCCATAATCACCTGTACCGCCGACTTTCACCTATTATAGCTGCGCAACTCCGAGGCATGTGACCTGAAAACAGACGACAGCGAGTCGGTCCAGTGCCGGTCTCTAATTACACCCCTGACCTGACAGGAATGAACTCCAGCACCCTTCAGTGCACAGGGTCAGGATTTACCAGCGCATCTCTTTACAACGTGGATGTGGGGGTTCCTTTAAGAGCTTCTTCAAATTCACGATTGAGGTCAAGGCTGTAAATGTCACTGACTCGACTATGAGCACATCAAGCACACAAATTACGGTTTGCTGCAAATAGTTGTGACATTCGTGTTAAACTGCAGTATATTTCCAGTACGGTCCTTTTCAGTGCGCGTATATACGGGGTTTTACGGCAGCCGCCAGCCGACCTACTGTCTTTCTTGTACAGCAATTAATAAGAAAGTACGCGACTTTTTTGTGTCTAACTAAACTAAACTAAACCAAACCAAAGACGCGTCTGGTGTTTACCGTAAAGCCCTGTATATACGCACATGACGGGCTTGACTACTTTGTTTGCAGCAAACTGCATTTTAAATCATTTTCTAATCCATCATTACCATTAGAATTACCTGTAAAGTGTTGTTGGCTTATATAATCAATTAAAAAAAACAGATTAAGAGGATTTATCAATAAAAAGATTTAGTCTGATCTTCCTAAACTGTCAGGGCTCATTTACACACTTCTGTACGCACGTATCTGTGAGAGCGTCACGCTACACACTGCACTTTTGTGTACAGATTTTGAAGACAGCGTTATGAGTGTTTAACACACAGCACACGTAGTTGTTTTCCGTTTCTGTCTGATACAGTGTGATGTAAATGTTGCGTACCCGTCCTGGCCGCCGCTTCGTTGTTGTTATTCTGCACCCTCATGGGAGGCACCACCATGGTCCGTACCGGCGCTTTGCTCAGCTCCGGCTCTGCGCTCGCGTGGCTTTTACAGTTCTGATTCCCGTCAGCGATGTAACGGCTTTCCAGGAACGGACTGTCCGCTCGACCGGAGGAGTCCGAGGCAGGCGAGCCGTCTACCGTATCACAGCCGCTCTCTCGCTCGTCCTCAGACATGCTGCGCACACACACACACACACACACACACACACACACACACACACACACGGTTCTCACAGGGTTCTGGGGATCGCAATCACCTCAATGTTCATGTACACTGATCCATCATTACTCTTTACATTTCAATTTTGGTCGTATTTGTCGAGAGAAATGTCAACACATTTCATCACTTATTTTGAATTATTATTATTATATTGTTATTGTTTAGTTTTTGGCATGAGAAGAAAAGGGTCGCTGAAGAACATTTTCTGTCTTCGTTTTCTGATGGATAAAATGAACGTGTGTGTGTGTGTGTGTGTGCGTGCGCGTATGTGTGTGTGTACGTGTGTGTGTGTGTGTGTGTGTGTGTGTGTGTGTGTGTGTGTGTGTGTACCTGTTGGGTCTCTTGCAGGGTGAGGTGCTGGACTGCACCGATGCAGATGAGCTGGTACTGAGACTGGAGTCAGGACTGCTGAGAGAACACACACGCTCCATATTCAGCGTACTTCGACACGCCTCACACTCCGGACTGCCTTTACACCTGACACACACACACACACACACACACACACTTTATATAATACCTGTAAACCTATTTATATATTAAAAAAAAAGAAAGATGACTAACGTATTTTTAACTAACGTATTTTTTTAAGTGTCTTTATAATATTATTTAATGCTTATTTATTTAAAAAAAATCATAAACTATTATTATTAAAATTTTTAGATCTTATTTCCATATAAATGTCTAATTTATACCCTTACTGTATTTTTATATTAAATTTTGGCTACATCACCCGTAAGTAATAGATTAATATACTACTGAACCGATAAAGCGTTCATGCGTTTAATGCGTTTTTTTTTTATGACTTTTAAAGTGTTTTATGGATCTGAAATGAAGTCGTGATGCGGCGTGGACTTACTCTGCCGAGTGCCTCTGTGCTCGCGCCTCCTCTTCATCATCCTCTTCGTCGCTGCTGATGCTGATCACGCTGCCTGCTGGACTCGGAGTGTCGGCCGTCACGGCCTGCCTCTGCTTCTCGGACCCGCTCAGCCCGTTCGACTCCGCCTCCGCCTCCGCCTCCACCTCCACCTCCACTTTACAGCATGCAGGCTCCTCCTCCTCCTCCTCCTGTGACTCCACCTGTGACTCCGCCTCCACCACGCAATCTTCCGTTTCAGGACACTGACCCTCCGCTTCCTCCGTGCGCTTGCGAGCGTCGGTGGTCTTCGGGGAGTGGCACGCCGAGGTGTGCGTGGTGCTGTTGTGTGAGAAGTTCGTCCTAAAATGAAAAGAAAGTCATGTCAAGGAAGCATCCGAGTTTCGGTCCGTGTTTGAGCCTAACGAGAGTCGGACTTGTAACCCGAAGGTGAACCTGAAGGTGGTGGGTTCGAGTCTCGGGTCCGGCAGGGATTGTAGGNAACTGCTCCCCGGGCGCCGCAGCTAAAATGGCTGCTCACTGCTCCGGGTGTGTGTTCACGGGTGTGTGTGTGTGTGTTCACTACTGTGTGTGTGTGTGTTCACTACTGTGTGTGTGCACTTGGATGGGTTAAATGCAGACCACAAATTCCGAGTATGGGTCACCACACTTGGCCACAAGTCACGTCACTTCACGTGTCAGACTAACCTGTTTGCGCAGGGCTTGTTTCTCTTGTTGGCTGCCGGCTGCGGCCACACCACGTGAGCGATTCCGATGCTGATTGGCTGGTGCGCTGACATGGCTGTCATGGGATTGGCTAACAGAGGTTGGGGGTGGGGCAGGATGGAGCTGTAGTGGTTCCCGTGAGGCCGGACTTTCCTGAAACACGCAAGAAGCGATGCAGTGATGATATTTCAAGCATATAACATGACAGAAGTCAGTTTCCCGTCACTCACCCCCAGTCTGCCAGCCTCTGTGGTCCCGCCATAGAATCGGACGCCACCTGCTGCCAGGTCGGTACCAGGATCTGCTGCGCCCGATTGGACCAGGCTTGCTGCAAACACACAAGTGACAAGATTTTCCAGTAACCGCCATGTGCCGCTCGTGTGTGTTAGTTAAAGTCAGACACTAGAAAAGTTTACATGCACACTTTCTTTTCTTTTCTTTTCTAGAAAATGATGTTCTGTACCCATGATAATCCACATGAAGTGTGTTTAATCACTTTCTAATTATCATCATTACTATTTATATTATTTGTAAAGTAAGACATTTCCTGTCAAAATGTTCCCCTTTTTTCTCTTTCAGCCAATTTCTTTAAAAAAAAACTTTCAGTGGTGTCTTTAATAAATACAGTAAGTGATGTTAGCTAACTCTTGTCAGTCACGTGATCTATTAACAGATTTTATTTCACGTTAATGAACTCGAAACAGTGTCCAGACACCACGATAGTCAGCGAAGACGCTTCGGAAAACCGCGTCAAGACAAGAGCACGTCACCTTCGTAAGATGGTAGGAAGGGGGCGGGGCTTCCTGAGAACGCCCATGAATATCGGAGAGTTCAAAACACCTACGTAACTGTCAATCACTCCAGAGTCATAAGCTGATTGGCTCACATGTCTGAGCGAGGAGTCGTAGCAGCGCACGCTGATATCATGATAGTATGTGGAGCTCCTGGGCAGAAAGGCGTATGTGTAGGAAGAGTTGCAGGTGAAAGGTGGTGAGAGGGGGCGTGTACCTGTGTGATGACGCCTGGTCTGATCTGCAGAGGCTGGATGGTGGGGGCCTGGGTCACCAGCGGAACCGTGCTCTCCATTCGCACCGAGTAACCCGCCGGCTTGTTGGGGTTGGGAGGGAGACCTGCGAGAGGACGGATTGCGAGAGGACAGAGTTACCCTGCGTTAACAAGGACAAGCCACAGGCTTCTCCCCATGCGTGTCTTGTGGGCGTGGCCTATCCGGCTTTCCGCTAAGAAATGGTAGTAGCCACAATACATAAAAGTTACTGTCTAATTTATGCGAGTATTTATTAATGCACAAGTCAGTGTGTGTGTGTGTGTGTGTGTGTGTGTGTGTGTGTGTGTATACACACCACATTGACATGACCCACAAATCCTGTTTTCACAACGCAATACAAACTCACAACATGACACACAGCATCCATTATAACACCTTATAAAGCTGCGTAAATGCTCAGAAATAACACACTGATGAACTGAAACACACACGTCCGCGGCCGGGCGTTCACCTTGGATGGTCGGCGGGCAGATGATGAGCGCTTGCTGAAATGAGTCTCCAAACTGAGCACTTCCTGTTTGGAGCGAGATCGCAGGATGCATGACGGAGGGAGCAGACGGAGCCAAAGGCTGCGGAGCGCACGGGAGAAATAAAAACACCACGTTAGTGACGTCTCATATCTCGTATCTCGTTTATTTATCAAATTTTTAAGCAGCTTTACTGCTTAGTGCTTTTAAACTTAAATTTGTTAAGAAATTTAAGAATTTAACAAAAAAATAATATTTTAAATTATTATTATAATTATTATTATTATATTATTAAATTATTGTGTAGTCGTTACGTGTCTGTAATTTACTGGTTGTCCCCCGTTATATTGTTAAGATCTGTTTGGAGCACAGACAAGTGCGCGCACACACACACACACACACACACACACACACACACACACACACACACTTACACGCACACACACACGTACACGCGCACACAAAGATGGGCCTTTGACTCAATGTTCACCCGAGCATCATCATCTTTTTTTTTTTTCTCCACACTCGGTTATTGAATAGTTGATTAAAAGAGCAGGCGCAGGCCGAGGCCACTCTCTCCATCACAACACCTCCACCTCCACCTCCACCTCTTTTCAACCTTTTCACCTGCCGTTACTCTTTACAACCCTTTCCTGTGAAGGTAATTCGCTCGTTCCGTTTTGACGCAGGAGAGAACGCAGGTGACTGAAACCTTCCACAAACTCTTCCTCTGGTAAACAAATTACAGCTAAAATTAAGACTTGTGCCTCGAGGTCAGTTCAGTGAACAGAGAGACGGTTTGCCGCTTTTTTCCCCACTCCTTAGCAACCGAACGCTCTCTCTCTCTCTCTCTCTCTCTCTCTCCGCGTCGCCATGACGTCGTTCCGGTGTTGCCATGACTATGACGCTGCTGTGCAATAAGCTGACATTAGAGAGCTCTGTGTGAGAACAAGAGTGTGGAGGCAAACCGAGACACTTACATGAGAAGCGCGCACACACACACACACACACACACACACACACACACACGCGTGCGCGCGCCTCAGCCGTGCAAGGAAATGTAAATGTTAGCGAGACGGCACGGATACGTGTGGCGTCCCTTCGGATCACGTCTCGTACTTGCGTGTGCACGGCGGCCATCTTGCTGTAGGGCACGCTGAGGTTGGGCGCCGAGGTCGTTGGCGGTCTCGTGAACGAAGCTTTGTTGCGGTTGGCGCCGTCGTAGCTCCCGGGTCGCGGCCGGCACACGTCCATGATGTGGAAACACGACTTCACACTACAAGGAGGAGGAAAGAAAGAGGAAAAAAAAGAAGAAGAAGAACAAAGCCTGAAAAAGTGCAACACAAATTAGAACTGAATCTTTCTTTTTCTTTTTTTTCCACCACTCCAATCACTTCAGTGATGTGCTTTTCTTTTTCATTCTTTCCATCTCTTTCCTTCACCACTCCAATCGCACGCTTTCATTTCATCTTTCATTCCATCTGTTTCTTTCTATCATCAGTAATGTGTGTGCCTTTCTTCCTTCCTTTCTCTCTCCAACTTTCTTCTTTCTTTCACCACTCCACTCACATGATTTCATTTCTTTCTTTCTTTCTTTCCTTCCATCTTTCTTTGCTTATTTCTTTCTTCCTTCCTTTCAGCACTTCAGTTGTGCTTTTCTTTCTTTCTTTCTCTTTCTTCCTTTCTTTCTTCCTTTCACCACTCCAATGGCGACCTTATGAACGTAATTCGACTTACTTCTAATACGTCTAACTCCGAAAGTAGACTGAGTGGGAGTATTTGTTGGTTAATACATAATTATTTTATTTAGTTTTTCCTTTACTTTTATTTGTGCACATAAAAAAACCCATCCATTAAATATATTCCAGGCTCTGGTTTACTGGTTTACTGGTTTACTGGTTGATGTATATTTCAGTGGTATTTACACTGGGCTGTTATGACGTGTTGACGTTTCTCTGTTCGACACTCGGAGGCTTCGTCTCATTTCCTGCGCGCGTGCACTCCGCAGGCCGCGATAACGTTTAGACATTCAAACACTGATGAGACGAGAACGACAGAAACGGGATCCTGCTCAGTTTTAATGTGGAACGACTGCTTACTGGTTGCTGTGGGGGAAGTCGAGCAGGTGCTGCATGGTGACGAAGGGATGGCTGAGGACTTCGCCGGGGACGATTCTCTTCTCCGCGTCGATCCATAACATCTTCTTCAGCAAGAGCACAAACTCTCCACGATCCACCTTCTCAGCCAACAGGTCACTGCCTTCCAGATTCATCACTAAATTCACCTGCATCAGTGAGACAAGCCAGTCACACACACACACACACACACACACACACACACACACACAATGCAGATTTTCCGCAGTGTCCCTGATAAACATCACTATCTGTCTCAGCTAATGGCAAAGCAACAACAGTTTTTATTTCCCACTAATGATCCCGGAGACGCCGCGTCACCGCCGCCTCGAAAATCGACACGAGAGATTGCCAACACGAAATGGAAAAAAAGGGGCGGAGCTTCCAAGGGATGTCCGTTAATATCGGAAACTTTAAAAACACCTACAAGACTGTCAAACTGTCGATCGTTCCATATTGGTTAAGACGGCGCTATAGTCACTACGTCTGTATGAAGCGGATCCACGGGCAGGGCTAATATAATAAATAATCTCGAATGATAGCTAGCTGCTTTAGCTAACGGTAGTGCATCAGCCAAACTGTGGTCGTCATGGTAACGTTCTCATCAGCGTTATCTTGATTAGAAAGAGTGAGAGGAAATTCGGGGGTGAGGTTAATTTGCATATCATGTATATTCATAGACTGTGATGTTTTTAATGAGTGCAGTTATACTGACACAGCTTTGCACTGGGTTCATGTGTGTTCGTGTGTGTGTGTGTGTTCGTGTGTGTGTGTGTGTTACGTACATGCGCAATATCATCCAAACAGCTGAAAATATACTTTCTGGCTTCCTTCGATTTCATCCCGGTTTCTGCCTCGTGTTCCTCTGTGGACTGAAGAACACAATAAAAGTCATTACACACTGCATGTGTGTGTGTGTGTGTGTGTGTGTGTGTGTGTGTGTGTGCACGCCTCACCTTCAGCCTCCACGCAGCGTACGGTGAGTCGGACTCTCTGCAGAAGAAGCGAGACGTCTTCGTCCCCAGGGTCAGCAGGTTCTCCGCGGGTAAACCCTGCGTCTGCGAGATGTAGCGGATCTGAGCAACGGCCACAGGACGGAGAGAGAGAGAGAGAGAGAGAGAGAGAGAGAGAGAGTCAAATGATTAAAAAAAACAAACTTTCTTTCTTTCTGCTTCTATATAAATCAATAAATAAATGCTGATCATTGTAAAAGGCCGGTGCAGCTCAGTCCTGAGGCTCTATAACAAAACCAAACCTTTCAGTTACACTGTTCTTCTGTTCTCTTCTTCCTTCCATCACTACACTCACACCCTTTCTCTTTCTTTCTTTTTCTTTCTCTCTCTCTTTCCTTCCTTCTTCCTTCCTCCTTCCATCACTACACTCACACCCTTTCTCTTTCTTCCTTTTTCTCTTTCCTTCCTTCTTTCATCACTACACTCACACCCTTTTCTCTTTCTTTCCTTCCTTCCTTCCTTCCTTCCTTCCATCACTACACTCACACCCTTTTCTCTTTCCTTCCTTCCTTCCTTCCTTCCTTCCTTCCTTCCTTCCTTTCATCACTACACTCACACCCTTTTCTTTTTCTCTTTCCTTCCTTCTTTCCTTCCTTTCATCACCACACTCTCACCCTTTTCTCTCCCTCACTTCCTGAATCCCCCCCCCGAACTCTTTCCACTATACCTGCTTTTTTATTTAATATCTACATAAATAAATTATTTACCGATGGACTAAAGAGGAAAATAACACCTTTAAACATTTTACAGCTTAAAAGATTCAGAATAAAAATGAAATCACAGGTTCATCCTATCACAGTTTATATTTATCTTTATTTATTTATTTGTTTGTTTGTTTGTTTGAACGCATTGATATCGGTCTCCTCACGACTCCGAGACTCTCGAATCTTCTGTCTGTTCAGTTTAACTTCTGTTTCCTGACTCGTGTGTTTCGGAGAGATGAGAGATTCTACGCGTGTGTAATCTCATATCTATAAAGCACAGAAAGAGGAAACGGTCAGAAGGCAACTTATGAAGCTGCTGGACATTTCAGATCTTCTTCTTCTTCTTCTTCTTCTTTGGGCTTTTCCCTTCAGGGGTCTCCACAGCGACTCATCACTCTCCACCTATCCCTATCTTCTGCATCCTCAACACCCGCACCCACTAGCTTCATCTCCTCATTTATTACCNACTCTCCACCTATCCCTATCTTCTGCATCCTCAACACTTGCACCCGCTAGCTTCATCTCCTCATTTATTACCTCCATGCTGGACATTTCAAATGATGGGATTTATTTAAAATATTTTGCAAGGCAGCATCAGAAACCCGAGATTTTTATTTATTATTTTATTTATTTGTGAAGAGTGCCAATAATCCCGAGAAGACCGAGAGAGCAGCTTCACCCTGACGTCAGCGTCACACTGCTGTAAAGAGAAACATCCATTAGACACCCGGTGTGACAGCAGAGCTCTACAGCTCACACACACACACACACACACACACACACACACACAATCTTCAGGAACTCCTGGTCACATGACCTTTAACCTTTCAACTCTGGTCTGTGCAGAGACTCACGCCAAACAAAATGGATGGAATTTCCTGAACATGACGTGTTTAAACACATGTGCTCTCCCTCTCTCTCTCTCACTCATACACACACACACACACACACACACACACACACACACCACTCTAATGAAAGTGAAAGGGCTGTTAAATGCATCGTCACTAACGGCAACGTCTAAAAATAATTACAAAAATAAAATATATATTTATTAGAATGCATTAACATTAACTGCAATTCATAAAATAAATGTATTAATTAAATAGCAGATAAGGAGACAGACGGATAAATTATTTTGATCATCCACAAGCGATTAAAAATATTTAGTTCAGGTTTAGAATGACTGAGTTTTGCAAAAAGACTCTATATTTATATATAAATATAAAATCTTCATGATGTCATTTTTTTGTTGATGAATTTATTCAAGTCCCTAATTTCATGTTACACCAATCACATGATTCATAATTCCGAGCGTTCTTTGGTACACTGATGCAGGCCAAGAATAGACATCCTATACATTGATATTTATATTATTTATCAAACCTCATTATAATCGGTATAAGGTAATGAGGTTTGTTTTTCTATCCAATTTCCTTCCCAGAATGAGCGATTAGCATCGTGTCAGTCTTCCTCTCACTACGAATTATAAATAATAAACATCTGAAAGTCCAGGTTGGAGGAATAAAATCAGATCTGCGCCGCTCTGATGAACTAAACCAAACCAAAGAACAGCGTCATTTCCCCAGATTTGGTTTAAATATAACATTTGAAATCGTTTCCTCCGATTATCAGCACAGCGCTGCGAAAAAATCACAAACATCCGAGCTTGGAATTAGACGAGGCAGATTAGACGGGAAGCGAGCGCCGGTTCCCGGGATGAAATGCTTTAATTGGCATGTTGGACAGTGAGGAATGGGGAGCGAGGAACAAGGCCAGGCAAGGGAGCGGATTCATCGGCATTCCGATCTCTTACATCAGCAAGCCGGGAGTGAAAGCGGTCCGGGATATGAGGGGGGAAGGGGGGGGGGGGGGATTCATTACTCCTCTGAACTTCTGCCCAGCCTTTTCTTTTCCACTGCAGCGTAAAGAGTTAAACGCCGCACGTACAGGGCTGTGATATTTGTGGAAGTCTGCGGCAGGTCCAAGCCTGCACAGGGAGTGACGGGAAAACCACCATCGCTAAACACTCCCACAGAGTACACAAACACGGAGAGGCGCAAACGCAGGCGGAACGCTCGGATACTGAGCTCCGACAGCTGCGATTCCCAAACGCCGCTGTTCCGCACATGCCTGCACGCTGAGCCGCAGGAAGGCGTTCGCGGCGGCTATTAATACTTTCTGCTGCGTGAGGCGGAACCCGAACCGTGTGGACGAGGGGGGGAGGGGGTCTGGGCGCTAAACCCATGACTCCGACTTCACTCGCAATTCAGCGTTTTAACTTTTCAGTGACATTCTGATGTTCGCAGTCACCAGGCTGCAAAAAGCAAAAGGAGGAGAAGACAAATCAGGAAGCAGGAAAACGAAACGAGCGCTGTTCATTCTCACGCCTCCGAATGCACGCGGGTCACGGGGCCGTGTTACCGAGATCAGACTTCACACATAAATCAACGTGTGTGTGTGTGTGTGTGTGTGTGTGTGTGTGTTCACGGTTCTAAAAATAAAACCCCTCTAAACGAGATTAAAAGGTAAAATACTAATTGCGTTTGTAAAGAAATCCCTAAACGCAGACGTACAAACGCACAAAAACGTTACCGACTGGTTTAGTGATCACCTTAACGAACACGCAATTTAGTGCATTTCCACAAAATAAATAAATAAATAAACACGTATAAAATATGTGGGCGGAGACACTGAAAGCAGGTTTGTTCATCACCTCCAGCGTGAACTCACTTCAGGAACAGAGATTAGTCGTGTAAATTAATACAGCTGAAGGGCAGGTATTAAATTTGCAGAAGTCGTCCGAAAACAAAATTACATCATTGCCACATCAAAGATCTGATGTTTCTAAAACCCGGATGTTCAGGAAGCAGCTCCAGCCGTAACATGATCGCCAGGTTTACGTTAATGCGCTCCTTCGAATGCGTTATCGTTTCTATAGTAACAGCTCATATGCAGGGACTTGTACAGCGGATGTGATGCTTTGTGGTTTCTTGGTAACGGACAAAATTAGAACGGACAAAAACTTCTGTTGTCTGGAGAAATTTCTTTTACTTTAACAAACTCAAATAAATGAGCTAGCTAAGTGAGCTAAATCACGTGCATACACGCTAGCTAACTTGTATTGAGGTGTTATATTCATTAGCAACTGCGACTTAAAGGACTAGCTGGCCAAGTGGGAAACATGTAGCTAGCTATTTACTTATTGGATTGTAATTATAATACATGTGATGTAATGATTGGATTCGTTGTCACTTGTGCAGTTCAGCACCTAAACAACGTTCAAAGTGGCAGCAGGAACACTACTGTTCATTACAGTCACTGTAAGAAATAGTTTAATTAGCAAAAGAAAAAAAAAATAATAATAAAAATAGACTATGATGAAATGTTTGTAGCGCTCTCTAACTCGATCCTAACCACTGGCCTGTTTAGCTTTCCTTCAGGATTTTGAGAACAGGCACAAACTGTAATCTCGAGCACTGGGACAGCAGGAGGGCGGGGTGCGAATCTGATGCCTGGTTGTAAAAATACCTCTGTGTTTGTGCAGTGGGCTTAAGAAGGGCTTTAGAGTATAATGGGGCTGGATAAATACAGAGAGAGCTAGCGTCTGCTGAGCTAGAAACCTCACAGCAGCGCTGAGGGAGATCCATCACAGGTTTAAATACTCGCAGCTTCTCTTCCTGCGAGCCTTTCCCAGAAACAGTGTTCTAATCTGGGCCTGTTGCTGCCCGTCCGTCGCAAACACGCACACACACACACACACACGTGTGCACATATACACACAATGCCTCTGAAAAAGCGTCCCTGAAGAGTCTCAAAGCGGTGCCGGAGACAGGAGGGGCGGAGCTCGAGAAGACTTTAAGCACGGCATACACACGCCGTCCCAAACGCAGTCCAGCGTCGGAGAGAGAAGGCAGGACGAATTCCTCTCTCGACTGTTTGTACCGAGAGAACATGCCACGGCTCGGCGAATAACAGATGACGTAGTGCAGAGATCACACAGACGTGTGAGGACTCGGAGACCAGCGCTTTCGGTTCACGCCCACTCCGACCTGCCAGCTGCCGGGACGCTTTAATAGCATGAACTTTTAGTGTTGTGTTGCATAAACAAAAGACGAATACACACTGAGCAGGTTTTTAACTGAAAAGAAAACTTGGCAAACATCGTCATTTTCCTTGTTAATTAATATTTTACTAAATCTTTTACAAAAAAATATCTTTTACACTCAATGTGCGTACACTGACGAACACAATCAGCCATAAATCCACAGGCACGTAATTAACCACAACAGAGCTGATTTACATTTAGCGACGCCCACAAAACTCCATAAAAGGCAAAGCTCAAAAAGTGACAAAATGGCAACTCAACGGTCAAACAGACGGTGTGGTGTGTCGAAGCGGACTCGCTCTTACCAGCTCAGAGTGTTTTATTCCTCTTAAACCACAGCAACTTGCCAACGACTACAATCTGATACTTATTAAAGAATGTCACCGCATACTTTTTATCCATTTGTAGTTACAGCTAATGTTGCAGAACATCCGTGAAACAAGTTCCTGTTCTCGCTTACGTTAGAGCAGCTATAAACAGTCGTTCCTTCACCAGCCTCTCTTTATTCTCTCTCTCTTGAAGCTAATAAGTTTATTAAAAAAAAAACAACACTGCAGCTTGTCACGTTACAGAGAAAGCGTGAAATATAAATCCTGAAGATTTTGGAAAACTTACTGACTGTTACAAAGCGCTGACACTGGAGACTCCTTGAATAACAATGTCAAACATCTCCTTTCATAAAACTTAATTTATTCGTTTATTAATCCGTTTGTGTGGCGCATCTGCTGTACAGGTCGCTGTGACTGAGCCGTTACCATAGAAACGATAACCTGTTAAAAGGGGAATGGATGGGAAGCACAAAACATGCATGATGATGTTGTTGTAGAAGATAAAAGCCAGTGTGTGGACTGCATTATTATCTCTTCTTGGGTATTGTTGAAGCATATTACCTGGTCGTACTCCAGCGCCCCGGGGTACAAGGGCCAGCCCAGGAACAGCTCCGCTATCACACAGCCCAGTGACCACATGTCTATGGCTTCACAAAACGGCAGGCCCAGGATGATCTCCGGAGCCCTGAGAGGCAGAAAAACAGCACATCAGAGCGGAATCAGTGGCTCAAATCAACCTGAAATGAACAACTATATCCTAAACAAGTGCTGCAGACAAATACAGGGCCTAGTGTTTTAACATCCTCTCTGCTAACATCGAAATACAGCCTGATGATCGCTCCTGTGACTTGCAGCTTGGGTGGAACCTGGAACAAATACAGCGCTGGAGCAGGAGTGCCAATACCGCACGCAAGAAACAACATCTGAATTTCACCTCAACGTTTGTGAAAGGACAGGGACAGGACGACTCCACGCTAACAGCATTACTGATGAAACCTAATAAAACCCAAGTTTAACCGAAATGTCTGGATTTAAAGCTGACTTTACTCACATGAACATGAGTGCATGGTCTCAGCCATTTAATAAACTAATATATTACATCAAATATATGTACTAGTACTAAATAAACTACTAAATTACTGCTGAATAAACTATAAAACAATAACCACTGAACAACTACAAAAAATTACATTGAATAAACAACTAAAACTACTGCTGATTAATACTGTAGAACTTTCTGCCAAATAAAATATTAAACTTACAAAACGACAAAAAATACTACTGAATAAAATACATTAAATTTCTACTGAATAAACTAATAATTATTATATAAATTATTACTTTTGTAATACTAAATTATATTTTTAAAAAAAACTACTGAATAAAATACAAAAAGTATCACCAAATTCACCACTAAAATGACTACAATTTAAAGTACTGAATAAACTATAAAAAGATACTACTGAATACATTACTACTGAATAAACTGATTACACTACATAAAAAAAAAAAAAACACACACACACACACACACGGACATGCACTACAGAATAAATTATCTAAAATTATTACAGATTAAACCACAAAAAAAATAAATGACCTACTAAACAAATGACAGAAATTACTACTTAATAATCTACTAAAATCAGTACTGACTAAGTTATTGAAATAACTACTGAATAAAAACTACACAGAGTTACTACTGAATAAACTGCATAAATCACCACTGAGTATTTTCCTAAAAACCGCGACTTTAGTTGTGTAGTAAACTACACAAAATTTTTTTACGAAAAATATACTGAAAATTACTACTGAAAAATCCGAAAAAGCACAACAGAATAACCTGAATAAAATTACTACTGAATAAAATTACTACTGAATAAAATTACTACTGAATAAACGACTTTAAATACTACTGGATGAGCTACTAAAGATAGAATAAACTAGTGCTGAATAAACTACATAAAATTGCTACTAAACCAACTACAAAAACACACTACTGAATAAACTCCATTAAAAAAAAATCACTAAACCTGTGCTGATTGGTCGTGAGCAGAAGACAGCAGGAGGCAGATAGTCACTAAACATTACAATAAATGAGCTCACAGTCTGAGCGAGTAGGAGTTTCCAGGTTTCGCGTCATTGCACTTTAATTTATTATTTTTTTTGTTTTACAAAGTATGCGTATTAGATGCGATTGGTCCAAAGCTCTTACGAAGCCCCGCCCCCGAATAGTTTTTTTGAAGACATGCTGAAAAATCAATGTCTCTGTATAATCACATTCAGCATCCAGGTGGAGTTTCTCATTTAAACATCATGTCTGTGGTAGTTTTCAGCACCAGAACATTTTTTTCAGTAGTTTATAATATTACGAGATGGAGAGAGTAAATGCGGAGGCTCGGGTCGGTTAGCGCTGTGGCTAAGCTCGACCCCGGGGGTTTTAGGTTAGCCTGATCGTGGGAGTGATGCGGTCACGCCACGTGAGGTTGAGGGTGATGCAGCTCCACTCGGGGCTCGTTAGTGCAACCTGAACTGACAGCTTAGTGTTACTCGGGTTGCACCGGTGTCTCGTTACTGCTGTAAGCGTGCCTGCCTGCGAGCCTCCTACGGCGCGTACACAAAAGATGAAACCCTGTATGCCATGACTCTGCCTCCGAGCACATCCACGTTAGCTTTCCTCCACCGCTTCAGACCCGACAACCCCTGAAGACGAATAATGCCGAGCTGGTAAAAACACGGCAAGCAGTACAAACCGCAACGCAGTAGGTTTTCCATAAAGTCGTGCTCAAACTGTTTCCGTGCATCTGCACCGACTAGCGCAGGAGAGCAAACAGCAATGCTATTTAAATAACTATGACTTCGACTAACATTACCGGTAAAGTATTACATCTGACACATCATTGTAGGAAATATTTAATCTTTTTTTCCCTTATTAAAAATTTCGTCCTTGGAGATAAGCAATGTTTAAAATATACACATCTAATGTCAGCTAAGTTGAATATACATGAATAGATTGAATACATGAATAGATTTAACGTCCGATTAGTCAACTCGAAACATTCTCGAAAAGGGGCGGGGCTTCCAGGGGTGTCAGTTAATTACAGATTTTCTACCCAATTTTTTTCCCAAAATCGCACATCATAAAATAATTATTTGTTTTCCAGGTTGAGGTCGTCTCAACGCACAATGTAACGCGCTCACGTTATCAGCGGCCGTTTTGTGCCCGACATTAAAGCTTTTTTTTTTTTTTTTAAATCAAAATCTCGTCTAAAAGCCACCAAATCAGAGGATGGCATAAGATGACGGCAAACTCACAAAAACACCCACAAATATAACAGTGGCAATCGTGAACCAAACAAAGCACGTGGATTTAAAATGTGGACGAGAGAGTTGTTGATTTGTGGCAGCAGAAAGACGACTGAAATAAACAGAGAACGAAGTCCAGCTTCCTGTATCCTTATTACGCAAAGTCATTCGTATTCTCGTTTTTTTAAGCCACGAACAGCTTCAAACTCTTTTTCGCTGTTTAAAATGTTTCCTCCAGACACAACAGCGCTACTATTACACCGAGGACTCGTCTCCGTTTACGCGAACCCGTTTCTACACACACCTCATTTTAATCTACTATTGGCCATTTACTGTAAGCGCTTATTCTAGGGGGCGTTGTCAAATATCGAATACGCCATCTTCTCACTGATGACTTCATCGTATAATGTGACAAGCAGAATGTTATCACGCGGTCTGTTAAAGAAACTGGCTGAGATTTTTTTTATTTCATTACTCTCTCATAGTGTGCGATTTCAATCATGTCAGATTCGTCTGTCGACTGGATCATGTGCTATTTTTATTGAGAGGAGATTTTATTGAGAAGACTGATCAGGCAGGAAGGTTGGCAGGTCTGCACATCTCTCCCAGCTTCCTTCATCTCCAACATCAACCACCATGATGGAAATGTCTGATTTCTTCATACGTTACAGCTGAAAACACCGTGGGCCAGGAGTAATTACACACAGCAATGATACAACGGCGTCGGGGTTCTCCGGGGTGCTTTCGGAGTGTTCTGATCTAACTGAGAACGAGCCACGATCAGGAGAGTAATAACACGAGTGAGATCAGCGTTTAAATGTTTATCGGTGATGCTAATAGTCCATGAAATGATTCCTGGGATCCAACAGAGCAGTCGCATCAGAGTTATCAGTCTAATCTGAAACATTACATGCATATTAAAGGGAGCGCGAGCGCCGCAACAGCAACAAGCATCTCCGGCGTGAACGCAGGGGAGCGTCACGGCTGCACGTACGCTGGAACGCTCTGTACCGTCTCACCATCCACACGTTACAGAGAACATTCCTGAGACCGCGGACATGAGGACATCTGGCCCGATTTCCCTTCGGACCTTCTTATAGACATTTTCCACACGGTAACAAATCCGGAGCCCCACATTTGGTCGAGGTTTCCATTGCCACGTGAACCAGACTATAAGCACACGTGCTCAATTTAGTTCCTCAACATGTGGGCGGAGCTATAAATAGCGCAGACTGTCGATTGGCTACAGTTGCTTTTCTCTCAGAGACTACGTCAGAGAGATCTTGATGTTCATGAGTGTCGTGATCACTCTCCGGGATCATTCTCGTAACGGCTCTCTTTTTCACTCTTCACTGCTGCATCGATAATCCCAGGTGTCTGAACTTCACGCTTCTTAATTCTTCTTAAGTTCATTTCTTTTAGACTTGTAGAACGCTTGTAGCCTTTTAAACATGATACCTATAAATACATGACTATTTCAGCTGACCCATGGAGTCACCCCTTAACCCATGGAGCCACGTGTATTTGTGTATTGAAGATATCAGGTTCTCGTCATCAGCGTGGTAAAAACAGCCGACAAGTCACAGCTCTGCACAGGTTTAAAGTTTCCCAATTCCAAAGCCAACGCTTTTCCAATTAGAAAGCGAAGCTGGGAGATATTTCGGTACAAATATAGCCTGTCCGATGTCATCCCATGTTGTATAATGCTCATGTATCTCCAGTGCTAGGAGTTCCACCCAATTTTATTTATTCATTTCTTTGTATAGTTATATTTCATATTGGCAGCGATAACCTGGTCTAACCTGTATTGATGGGAGCAGAAAAAAAAAAAGACGGTGTTGAAAATTAAAAGGAAAATTCTGGACAAAAAGTCTCATCATTATATATAAAACAAAAAACACACAAAACACACACACACACATCAAACCCCTGAATTGTTCTTTCTTTTTTGTTTTCATTTTGGAAATCAAAAGAACGAAGCCGGGTGTGTTTTCATGACGTACATGTGCTCGTCACACTAAAAATTCAAACCTCATTTTAATCTAATATTGGTCATTTACTGTAAGTGCTTATTCTAGGGGGCGTGGCTAAACAAGTTTGATCATTGCTAGGTCACGTGACCATATACGAGCGTGTACGTAGGCTGAACCTGTGCTAGCGTACCTAAAGTCCCTGGAAAAGTCACTTCTCCAAAACGCCCTTTTAACATCATCTATAACTTTTAATTGAACTCATTTTGGTTTCGGCGTGAGACGATAGAAACGTGCGAGTGCATCCCGGAGAGACTTTACACATCAATTTAAAAGACAACAACTGAAATCAATCGATGCAACTCGATATAAAAAAAAATATCTGATATTTTGAAAATGATAGCAAGGTGATTTGCTGTAACTCTGTCCTTCTCTACGCTTCTCTCATCACTTGCGAATTAACGACAGACCTGAACAAAACGTGACCAAGAGAGAACCAGAGGCCAAACCCACCACCATGCGTCACGTGCGTCATGACATATTTAAAGAACCGTTAGTGATACAACTGGTCGCTATTTATAGACAATGTAAAACTGATGCTGTTGTGCATACTTGAATATAAATTCACGCTTTGTACCCGTTGCTTTCTCAGAGGAGGACGAATAAAGACGCCCACATGGCACAGAGTGTGTCACAGAGTAGCTCCATAACATCAGGAAGTTACCCCAAGACCACGTGTAAATTTAATCCTGTCCGAATACGGCTTTAGTCGCCAGTATGTCACCACTCAGTCTTCAGATATATCTACATGACCAAACGCACACACACACACACACACACACACACACACACACACACACACACACACGCCCCATCAGGACAGGATTAAACATACACCGGGTCCTGGGGTAACTTCCCATTTCGCAGGAGCTCCTCTGTGACTTTATCTTATACGTTGTGATTATTATTTCATCATATTTTCAAATTGTTGCTGAAAATTTTATTCGTCCCAAACCGAATTAAGAGTCAGCGCCTCTCCTTCACGCCAGTCTCTCTGCTGAGAACGGAGCGTGATCACATGACCACGTGACACGTTTACTGACGTCCTGCTGACGAACGGATCCAACCGGAACAGGGCCTTAACATCAAATCACCAAATATACACCGGATTTAATTCAGTGTTTAAAGGGTTAAAGGTTCTAAACAACCGTGTACTCGGTTAAACATTCACTTCCGTCAAGCTTTACTGACGCCAGATGAATTGAAAGTTAAATGTAACGCTGCGTAGTTTAATCTTTGTCTCTGTTGCGTGCAAAGCAGCAAAGAATTTAAAGGTTAATTCCCACAGCTGAGTCAGAGGAAATGACTCTTGCTGTAATTTTTTTTTTTCCTCCTGAAATGTATTTACAGAAACTGCAATAAACCAGCATCTAGATTACGATCTTCTGAAAAGCTTTCTGATAGAACTGATCAAACAAATGCACTGATGGAACAGACCTCGGCCGTGAGGCTTAAGTTGGGTAATAAAGTATTTTTTTAAATGGCTGGTTCAGTAATTCCTGTGTTCCCCGTATGCTCTGTAGTACAGGAGGATAGTCGTACATCAGATTAGTGTCCCGTGATAAAGGGCACTTCTGACATCCTGGGCAACTTGCCTGTGCTCATTTTAGTCTCTGTAGTGTGCCAGCGCTACGCTCAGCACTTTGTTTCTCTACGCTGGCTTCAGCTCAGGCTCGATACGCGAAGGCTGGAGGGTTCTGCAGAACTTCATCTCGCCTTATTTCAGTACGGAATACTGCTGCAATAGACTGCAATTCAAAAAGGCCGATTTTCCCGAGAGCGTTCCAGTGCTTCGGCATGAATGCCCAGAGCAAGATCATATCTGTGCCTAGATAAACACATAAAGAAGATCGACATCTGCATGATTAGTGAGGGGAAGCGACGTATAACGCGCAGGAGGTGAACTGTCTCGTTCATCTTTACTCATAAAAATGAGCTTTTATTGCGTTTGCGCTGAAATCAGTGGATTTGCGTTTAACGTACGAAGCGTTTAAACGATCGTTTCACAACGCGAAATCTACACGGCAAGGAAATCAGTTTAATCAAGCAGAAAATGTCGCAAAGGGAATTCTGTTTAGCCGTGCGTCGCCATAACGCCGTGTGGATTAACGTCAGAGAACTCGGCAAGGCGGATGCTGGAATTCCGAGTTTACTGTTCCAATGCACTTTTCCGTGTCGGAGGTCTGGTTTATCCGAGTCTTGAGTACTGTGGATCGCAGCACAACAAACATACAGGTAGAGGAAAATAAACCATGCTGTGGCGGTGTGAGACGGCCTGACACTCCCTGACACGCCCTGACACGCCCACACGGAAGTAGATCACATTGAAGTCGTTCAAAAATAAATAAATAAATAAAAATTAAAAAAAATAGGTCAGAAGTAGCTTAATAGGGTGTGAAGATTAAGCGGTTTTGACTGTTGCATAGATTTAACTGGCAGAGATTAAAATGAATCGAGGCAACAATCAAAAATTAATTATTATTGAAAATGGATAAACAGCTGGTGCATAAAAAAAGAAGAATATTTTCAAACTGTTTGCAAGATGATTTACTCACAATGCTGATACTTTTAAAATAGTCCTTCTCTACTACATCATCATCATCGTCATCATCATCATCGTTAGCAAATGAACAGCAGGCCAGCAGATTCTGAACAAAGCTGATCACATATTGATCAGAGGATATGAAATCAAATCGGTAGCTTAAAGAATTTATTAAACCAACGGAACTGTAAAGTCACTCAGAGCAAGACTCAGTTCAATAAAGTCAAGTGTTCATAATCTGTTTAAAATTAAACACAGGAATTCTGGGATTTATCGTACACATCTGCGTACGGTGGTTAAATGAATTTAGCTAAATGTGTAGCTGAATCGTTGCCTTAAATCGTATCGTGCTGAAGTGGGAGGATTACGGCCCCACTGCCTGACGAATTCATGTCAACAACATCGAATGCAAAACTCTCCAAATCCAAAAATGAGTACTGTACACCAGCGCATGCTTTTTTTTCCCTCCGCCGCTTTACAGACAGCTATGGAACTCGTCAGAGGAAGTGGAGGAAGCGTACCGAGAGCCGAGCGGGGAAGAACGGAGCTCACTGACTCGTGGGAAAGAATTGAATAACGGCAGGAAGAAGGGAAGAGGTTCGTCTCCTACGTCTCACATCTGTCTTTCTGCAAACCAACATCGGAAACTTCGAGCACGGCGTGAAGGAGCTACATGTCGCCTTCCCTTCCTAGCTGATGAACGCAAGCAAGCGCTCCGTTAGATTACACACCGCTCCGCTAGATTACACACCGCTCCACTAGATTACACACCGCTCCACTAGATTACAAACCGCTCCGTTAGATTACACACCGCTCCGCTAGATTACACACCGCTCCACTAGATTACAAACCGCTCCGTTAGATTACACACCGCTCCGCTAGATTACAAACCGCTCCGTTAGATTACACACCGCTCCGCTAGATTACAAACCGCTCCGCTAGATTACACACCGCTCCGTTAGATTACACACCGCTCCGTTAGATTACACACCGCTCCGCTAGATTACACACCGCTCCACTAGATTACAAACCGCCTTCGAAACAAGAACAGGACGATTCAACCTCTCAACATTAAACGTGGCGTAGCTTCGAAGCTGGAGTTATTCAATAATCGTGATTTGATATTACTGTCATATCACACAGCCCCATAAATCCCAGATATTCCCACCGGTGCACCATTCCTACATCAACGCCTCCCTGGTTTTCATTCTAAACAGAACGTGTCGAACAAACTGTCGCCTCATTGAACCGAAACTCACCGAGTGACTTCAGTGTCGTGTTTTTTTTTTTTTAGCATTCATGAAAAAGCAAAAGCAATTTTCCAAGAATTGTGAGGAAATGAAACGTGCAGCACACACGAGGAGAACAGCTCTGTAGTGGAAACACCGCCAAAAAAAAGTAAATAATCTGACAGACATTACAGCAAATATCAGAAAAATGTAAAAGCTGCTTATTTTCAGTTCATAACGATGATCCTGGGTTTAATCTATGATCAAGACAGAATATATACTGAAAAAGTCCTGAGGATCAGTGCATTTACATTAGAAATGTCGACTATTTTGTCAGACAGTCTCATAAAATGTTACTACAGCTCTATGGTAGAACATTACGGTTCTCATAAAGGTTCTGTTTAGAACCCTAGAACACGCTGTTTATGAGGAAAGGTAAAACTGTGTAGGACCCTTTTTAAAGCTAAGAGCCCTTAATTATCCAATGAACCCCTGAAGAACCCTTGAAGAACCCTTGAAGAACCCTTTTCGTGTGTATTATCAGGGTAAATGTGCAGTAAAACTTCTAATTATTGCTCATTATTTTCTACTTGATATCTAGAACCTGTCAGGAGTTTAACTTTGAGCTCGTGGTTCACTCTCACGAAGGGTTCTTTAAGGGTTCCTAGATAATTACAGGTTCTTAGCCTCCTAAAATCGTTCTACTTGGAACTCTTTCTCACTGGAGAACACTTTGCTGTAGGCTTCTATCTAAAACCTTTAAAGGGATCCCTGAGAGGTACAACTGAAGAACCTTGAAGGGTTCTAAGTTTGTAAGTGGCGTACGTTTCTGCACAGAACCCTTTATATAAACCAGAACAACCGAAGAACTCTTCAGGGTTCGAAACATTCTGAATAGCGTGACTGGGACTTCTAAATGTTTGAGTTTTTACAGATTAGGAGGGGGGAAAAGAAACGAAGGATGCCGAAACCTCATGAGAGGAACGACCACTTCCGTTTTCCTTCTAAAAGCCAGGAGGAAGAGAAGAGAAGAGAAGAGAAGAGAAGGTTCTCTTCGGCACGGACGCCTCATCCTGCCTACAATCACAAAACCAAACCGTGACATCAGCTGCTGAAAAATGTCCCCACAGCGTTCTCACGCAGAGAGCAAGAAGCCGAGCTGCTTTCATCCTTCCATTTCTTTCTCAACAGCAAAAACCTCTCCCCCTCTCAGCGTCCCTGAGAACTCTCCCCAGCGCCGTCACTCGCACTGAAATTAAGCAGATTATACTGCGAATGTCTTAGTGACCTAATCATGACCCAATACAGATCATTTGTTTACTCGGTTGCCAGAAAAAGCAGGTTTAAGCAGCCTCTCATAAATGAGTGATGAGGCTGAGTTACATCAGCAAAGACACAGAAACCATGTGGACATGATGCCACAAGCAAACAATAAAGCACAACTTCCAGGCCTGATGAAGAATAATGCGTCATCCTTCTTACAGAAATCAATTGTCTAAGGTAGAAACTGGGGTGTGTGTGTGTGTGTGTGTGTGTGTGTGTGTGTGTGTGTGTGTGTGTGTGTTCAGGGTTTTTACAGTAACAACGAGGGGAAAGCAAAGCTGCCACTTCTCTGTTTTAATTAAAATGTACACAATAGAAAAAGTCTACATGCTCACGTTCCTTCTTCCTGTTCTAGGAAAATTATGAAGAAAGTAAGCATGTGAGCAACTTTTCGGACGAGTGGCAGCTTTTCCTCCCCAAGAGCCTTGTGTTTACCGTAAAACCTCGTATACACACACACACACACTCCAGTTTCTACTGCTACTGTTTCTGATCACTTTCTAATCATCATTACTATCAAAACTATCTGTATTTTAACAAGTGTGAGATATGACACTTTGCTGTAGTTGCCTATTGAAACTTTTTCTTTCCCTTTCACATGAGAAAGTGCAGTTTTTGATAATTTTTTTGGGTCTGTAATAACCACAGCTAACTGGTGTTAACTGTATACATGTCTAATTTTAGCAAAGACAAGCGCAAACTGGAATTTTATTTCACTTTAATGAATAAGAGGCACCACGTCAGCGCATCTTTTAAGCGAGAGAACAGAGTCAAGGCAAGAGCACTGATCTCATCACTACAATAACGCGAGATTGGTGAAGAGGGCAGGGCTTCCACGGGATGATGAGTTCAGAAAAATGTGTGTGACTATCTATGCATCATTCTAGATACATATACCAACTGGGTCATGTGGTATTTTTACTGAAGGGGGAAAAAACACCTTCTGCTCATTTTTGAGCGATACCTCATAGCAGCGTAGTCCGATGTGAAGCTTCTACACATTTACGGATCTTCTAAGGATCTCCATGCCATTTCTGCAGAAGCTCAAGTCAGCTTCAGCATGGTTAGTGTTTAAAAGTGCTTAATTAGGGTCTACTCGACTTTTCCATTAGCAAAAATGAATAATCAGAGTCGTAATGAAGTCATAAAACGCCGCAGAGGCACTTTATGGGAATGATTCAGTGCACGGCCCCTTTAACTCAAAGAACTGGCATTAAATTGCGACAAAATCTAAGCCAGACCACCGCCTCGCCTCGCCTCGCCCCGCCCGACACCTTCGGCGCAGGCCATCTCTATTCCACCTTCTAAAAGCAACAAAAAACAGCTGACTATTTAAGTTGGTGACCTTGACCAAGAGCTGGGGCGATCTCTCCAGCATGCATTTCATCCTGACTCATTTCACTCCAACTGCCAGCGCACTTCACCATCTATAGAAGTCAAACTGCGCTGGCGAGCCTCCCGTCAGCTAATTTTAGGCGGCTCAGCTCTCTCCAGCCCTCGTTCGCGCGCCCCCCCTCCTTTCCATCTGTATGTTTGGGTATTTACTCTCACTGGAGAAGCAGCAACAGCAGGCGTAGCCCGGCCATCACCAGCGTGTCACATGCCAAGAGTTTCGGCTGGAGGTTAGAAGCGGCGCTCAAAGTTTCCTCGCGGGTTTAAAAGAGCAGCAGCAAGAAGTAAATATTTTCCAAGGCCATAAGTGATAAATACAATGTAAATACCATGGACAATGTCAGAAAAACCTTGCCAACTTTTCCAGAGCTTGTCAATACAACATCATCAATGACATTATGATTTTTATTTTTTATTTTAAATCAGTACGTCTTCTTTGTTACTCGCTTTTTTGGTACTTGCTGTTACTTTGGTACTTCGGTTGTTTGTTGAATCTCCTTAATGCTGGACAAAAAAAAGCCTGCAGAAGCAAAATCATACATCCTACTACATCGAGTGTATCGTAAAAACGTCTTGAAGTATTATTTAAGATATTCCAGCCCCATCACTGACCCCTAGCATCTACGCTAATTAATCCAAAGTTCCTGTGTTCTTAAGAGAGCTCCCAGTAAGGACATGTGGCTCTGGAACTCGGCGCTCCATGTAAACATTCTCACAGGACTGAAGCTCTCATTGAGATTAACTGGGTCAGTCTTGATTATGTAACATGTATTTCAGGTTCATTTTTTCTTAACTCGAGACAGAAACATACTCAGCTGCTACGGCTTGTTTTTGTCAGATAGTTTAGTAAACAGACTCTAAACGGACAAAAAACGTAAATTTTTCCACACTTTTACGTTTTAACCCCGGGTTCGCAGATTCCCAGAACTCTGTTAGGATTATCAGAGTTCTTTTTCTACAGACATTTTTGCGTTTTTGAGGCTCTCGGGATCCTTAAAAACCCACAAAACCTGGCACTTGCAACAGAAGCGCTGTCCATCAGGATCTGGCAAAGGCTTGGCCGTGGGCGTGGGCGTGGGCGTGGCCCTGGGATTCGACCGTGACGTTGTTGTGCATTGTTGACGTCCAGTTTCACCTACATGCACCACATCTGGTACACATCTTGGTCTTTTTAATACAGACAAATTTCACACTCACACCTATTATCTCTGCTCAACAGGAAGTCCACCATTTTGGCACATACTTTATACTTTTATATACAACTTGTGGCCGGTTCATCAGATAGAAACAAAATTTTGTTCAGTATGATGTGAAGACAATCTCAGCTAAAAGTCAAAGGCATTTCTGATATCTTAAAAAGAGCTGCAATGGCAAGGCAATCAATTAACATGTCACAAAAAAAAAAGTAGGGCATATTTCCACTGTACATTGCGCAATGTGGCCCATGCATGTTCAGCGATGTGGCAGAACTGCGGCCACATGCCAACACTGGCTCATGAACCCGACACTGCTGCACCCTTGGTGCTTGGGCCCCGGGTTAGCGACGAACGTCGGTACAACACAATGTTAAAATAAACAATAAAACCCTCTTATAACCTCGACTATCCTAGGTAAACGACACACAAGAGAGCAGGGGACGTCATAAATACAAAACAATAGGCACGGCAGTTATTAGAGAACATTTGTCTGACTTTCAGAAGGGAAAACGTCAACCTTTAGACCTTTCTTCTATATTTAACCGCGCTTAGAGGAACATTTGTGAAAACAAAACACACTGAATCTTTTGTTGCTACAAATTAAATTTCTGCTTTCTCCATTTTGTCAACTTTATAAATCAAAAGACAGACATTTATGCACAAAAACAAATAACTGAAAAATAAAAGTTTGAAAAAAAATGTTTAGACGGATGAAAACTCATTTAAAAAGGAATGTCGTTTAAACTCAATGCCACATCAAGTCTCATAAAGTTTAGTTACGATTCTTTAATTAAGTTCTTCTCTTTGCTCCCAACAGTTATTGCATTTTTTTCTTTAAAAAAAAAACCCTATTGTGCTGGAGTATGTTTTCAGAAACACTGCTTCCTTTCCCATAATAACAGACTGTAAGCCTCCCCCCAGCAGCAGTAACACTGCTTTACAGAGCTGGTATGTGGCTCCTGAATAGACAGGATGTTTGTCATAGATGATATTTCCTTTCCAGCAAATTTTACAAGACCTCAAATGTTACTTGACCTGATTAAAATGGAGGAAAGGATTGCTTAAAAAAACATCAGTATTGTGTGTTATTACTTTAAAGAACCCCTAGGCTTTGGTTTTACCTTTGTATTGCAGTATCTAATATTTAGGAATGGTGAAAAAATTAGATTAATGATACTTTAATGTCTACTACAACAAATTAATACTGAAAAGAAGGAAAACATTTTACAATTTCCAACTGGCTGCTTATAATCAGAGACTAGTTATTTTGTACTTGTATACTTGTAACCTTTGCGTAACTTAGTAAGTCGTAATTACCCAGTGAAGTGAAACCGCAACAACATACCATGTATAGCGTAAAATCATTTATATAGTAAGGTAACAATAAAAGCAAACCTTGCTGCATAAAGAAAGCATAAGACTTTTTATAAAAAAAAATAATAATAAATAAATATAAAAAGCAGACTCTGAAAAACTCACTGCTTAGTAGAAGAATCAGGTCGTTTAATTCTGATATCTGGCCTGATAAGTAATCAAACGGGATATTCTTATGAATCGAACAGTTATAATCGAAACACTGAACTGATAAATTCTTGCCACTCTAAGACAAGACGAGGTTTAGTCACACCTGAAAATCTGCAAAATGGCGGCATTTGATGGACAACTGAACGCACATCAAGATTTACAGAAAACGTTAAAATCAAATGCTGTAAAAACGCTTGAACACATGAAGCTAGTCGTGTTGTCATTAGACATGCAGAACAAAACTCAAAGGCCTATGCATTAACCTTACATACATACCTGTAGTACCGCGACTGGAGGTACGTGGAACAGACGGCTTTGGAGACGACCGACCGCCTTGGTTTCAGATACTGAAAGTGGGCCATGCCGACGGCCTGTCCTAGGTGTTCGTATTACAAGAGTCCCTTCAGATCGGCATGGATCAGTCCCATGGCCTTCAACTTCCTCAGGGCGGTAGCAACCTGCTGAAGAATGGGCCGTATCACCTTTAGAGGCAGCGGGCTGAATTTGTTCTGCTTGAGGAAATCGTATAGGTTCTGCTCAAGCATCTCGAACACAAGGCAGGTATGGTTACGGTGCTGGAAGCACTCGAAAGCCCGCACCAGGTTATGCTCGTCCGCATTCTCTCCGCTCAGACGGGCCAAGATGCCGACCTCAATCTGGCCCTGCCGCGCGTAGGACGGGTGATTTTTCAGGATCTTTACCGCCACCACCTCACCGGTGCCTCGTTTCCAGCATTTGACCACCTGACCAAAGGTACCACGGCCCAGGAAGTCCAGCACCTCATAGGTGTTCTTCATCGAACAAAGCACCTCATGTTGTACCAGCTGGTAGTCGCCATCCCCATTGCCAGTTCCACCTCCTTGCTTTACTGGCCCAGCTGCCACGGCTGCCGGGACCCCAACTGGCGGGTTCCCCACATTCGTTTGCAACATTGCAGGCAACATTGACAGTTCCTCCACTATCTGCATGGCGTTTCCCTGGTTCTCCAGCTCCTCGCTCTTACGTTTCAAACCACATCGCTGGGAACCATCCGCCAAGTTAGAACTACAGTTGTCTTCTTCCTTGTCTTCGTCAGCCCCTCCGCCGGCAACTCCTTCTCCCCCACTACTCCCGTTGTCCTCGCCCCTGACCCCTCCAGATGCCCCTGTAGCTCCACCGCTGCTCCTGCCTTTTTCCAGATGTTTCGGCTCTTTGCCCTGTAACGGGACACCTCTTTCTTGGTGATGTGCTGCTGCACTGGTTGGTTGTCGTTGTACGCCTTGTACAGCGACTGTCTGCACTGGAAAGTCCCCACGGTGTCTGCCTCCTGCAAAGTCCCGTGTCTTGTACGTCGGTGCAAATTTCGTTGGCTGTCCAACGCCAAGGGTTCTACCGTTCAAAAAAGTCAGTGGAAAGGCCCTCTCATGGTAAACACAGTTGTCGGGTTCGACTTTGAGTTTCTTCACACTGCAAAAGGCACTTGTCTGAGTTTGATAAACATGTGGTGGGTAGACCAAGACTTGTGAGGCCATACCTGTGAGCAAGAAGAAAAAAAAAAGTAGAATTACTAACATGGGCCACCACAACATTGAATAAATGACATAAGTGTGTAATAAATAAGTGGAAAGATCTATAGTGAAACACTTTATTTATGATGACTTTGCTATACCATGTTAATCACACTCACAAAACAATTTGTTAAAAATGACAAGACCCTTTTTTCATCTTCAGTAATCCCTTTATCCTGGTCGGAGCGGTGGATCAGGAGCCTGTCCCAAGAACACGCAAGGTGGGAATACACCCTGGCTGGAACACCAGTCTACCTCAGGGCACCATGAACACACCTAGGGTACCCCCGACCTGAACGACAAACAGGAGGACCCTGGAGATATAAGGCAGTCCAATCAAATTATTTCACGGCTCTTTCTCAATCTACATCTCAGAGCAAGAACTATTTTCTTTCCTTTTACTTTTGAGATTCTCCAGTACAGATTCCCTTGACCTTTCAGATGATGTTCTACATGACGACTTGATGAAGCAGCTGACCAAATTCCTTCTTCAAGAGCAAATACAGAAATATCATGGACCTATTCTGGGTTTACCACATTCCATAAGCCATGGTGATGACTGAATGATGAAGTGATGAAGATCTCAGTGAGGGAAACCATATATGAAAGATATTTCTCTCTCTAAAACCAGGCAGAAGCTGTCTGGTGTAGGCAATATTTACTTTTGGGGGTATCTTAAAATTCCCACCAAATGTTCCCTGTATGGAGATGAAAAACAAGAAAAAAAAGTGACTGTATGGAGCTACAGAATTGATAGGCACACTGGGTTTACCTGAGTTTGAGACCAACCGACACTGCGCTCCAACGAAGCAGTGGCTTGATGCAATAATCGCTGACACACACTATTGTGCACTGTACAGGTTCTTCTCTAGTCCTGAAAAGCTCCTACAGCTTCATACATCTTTGTCAAACTTTCAAAACATTTTGAAGGCTCTAAGGGACCTGTTTCCCCACACATTCTTCACTGTTGTCCACAGAATATGTATGACGGCAGCGTTTTTCTTATCCATACGATACAACACAGCTAGAACAACTACCAGATTTGCATCCCATTAGCGGTTGGTTTTGAGGAGGACATAACCTGAATTTCTTCCTCCCGCAGTCAGGCCACTCCCTACACCTGCTGTGCAGAATGGCATCACACTGTGTTGCTGGAATATCCAGTTACTTAGTGATTGAATATGAAGGTAAACAGTTTGGGATCATTCATCTTAATAGTATTCATTCATCAAAAAAAAAACGCCACCTCTGGTTGTGATGCACCTCACACTATAATCCCACCACTCCATGCTTCCATCATCTCTAAAAAGATCATCTTGGAGGTCTTCACTGGTGTGATCAGGTGCTCATGGATGTGCATGTGTGCTCACATGAGGTTTGGTTCAATTTTTCAGCCAAACATACCAAGCCTCAACGCTAAAAGTGAACACGGAGCAGATTTTAAAACAGGAACTCCCTTGCCCTTGATGTTAAGCATAAAAATGTCTGAAGAGATTTCCTTGCTAATCTGCACGCTATGTTTACTTCGAATAGTAAACAGCAATTCATCAAAGTTCCTGCGTCCTTGTCTGACTATAAACTTACTAACTTGCTAGAAATATAAACTTTAAATTTACATCAACAGTCAGGTTAAACAGATGGAAGTTTGCTACAATCGTGTGTAATCTTTAATATTGTGACGTTTTCTGTATGGAAGGAGTCTCCAGTGTCAGCGCTTTGTAAAAGTCAGAGGTAAAGCTTTAAATTTCCAGATGTTTTCAGGACGGAGGAGTTTACGATTTTCTTTTCTTTTCTTTTTTTTTTTTTTTAAACACGACAAGCTGAACATTTGTTTACAGCTGCTATAACATAAGTGACAACAGGAACAGACTTGTTTACAAGTCTACATCTTAACGGCCCTTTACGACTGTGACGGGGATTTCCCCAAAGAGAAACGGAGAGGGCAAGTCAGCATGGGGTATTTAACATTTTTTTTAAAAAATACCGAAATGGGCACGCGTCTTCACTTGTAGTGGACTTTCTCCTCAAGTCAAGGACCGTTCTGTTCTCCGGTGATGCAGTACATTCTCTCTGGGTTTACTACACCTGGTGGGAAATACGTTTGTAGGTAGGAATAAGGTCAAATAAGATGTGAAATTTAAGGACGTGAGGGTGTAGTTTGTGTACAAAGGTGTGGTCTTATTTTTTGTGGGTTTCCTATATCGAGTGAACAAAAGGCATGGATCATCTCGAACATCCCGAACGGCTGTTAAATGTGCGCTCGTGACGTGCACCTGAGCAATTCTTTCTGTTTGGCAGAAAGAAATAAAGAGCAGTTTTTCCCATGTACACCATGTTTTTAAAAGCGTTAACATAATAAAATTCTAATATTTGAGATTTTAGAGTTATGGAGTGCTTCCTGAGCAACTAAATATAATCAAACAGGACACGGTTCCAAAACCACGCTACACGTGAGGTATCGAAAAATAGACGAAAGGGACTCTTTCTAGTCGCGAACGACCCAAACTCCAAAAGAGACGTCCGAACCTCGCATCCCTCTCCGACGCTCTTTATTACATCCACCATTTTCACCATGATGCTGTACTCCCAGTGTTTTGACCATCTTGAGGGGTTTAAAAAATTTGATCAAGTCCTCAGCCAAACTAAAAGTCAGGGAGCCTTTGATATTCTCCTTCTCAGAGAGTAGAGAGAAAACAGGCACTGACTGTTCGAGATTTCTCAGCCGTGGCATCTTGAGTAACTTTGAACCGGAGAGGCTGCAGCATTTCCTGTTTCGTCTCGACACAAAGGCAGCTGTTGAGCTTCTATTAAAGAAAGACAATTTTTTTTTTTTGACTCTTGGAGGGGGCGTGAGATTTTCAGCCGCGCCGTTCTTCAGCCTGACCGTGAGCTTGTTAATGATCTACAACCTGTAGACTGATATGAGGAAAAGGACACGGAACGCGGTGTTATATTTAGAGCTGAGCGATCTGACGATTTAATATCGATATCGTGATAAATTATTTCCCGACTCACTTTTCTACATATTCATCAACTGACACATCATCAGTGCAACACGACCGAATTGCTCTTACGTATATGAATCGTCTTCAAGAATCGTGATGATATTTTTTGTCATTAAACCGCGGGCCGGGATGAGCCAGCGTGGCACTCGGGTAGATCAAATGATCGTCATCCGATCGACCGATTAATAGTGGGCAAAACTACAATTTATAAAAATCCAGTGCTTACAAATATCCAGATAAACGACTAACATGAATAAAAGAGCGATATCAGTTACCTTTTAACGCGTAACTGTTACTGATTTGCTTACGGTTATAAAATACGAGTTTTTGGAGATTTTCATTGACTCCGAATTTTTCTTGTCATCCCAAACATTCTGCTTTCGTAGTCAACTTTCCTTTAAACAAACATGTTAGTTCACGTTAAACAAACACGTCAGTTCATTACTCTGGGTGAAGAAAAAAAAAAAGGTTAAAATCGAGCTCTCAAGCCTTGTCGCTAGGCTCTGGTTCGATGAGATGCCTTTAGCTAAATAATTTACATAAATGCAGCTGACTGGATAAACTGCAACAGAGGATCTCATACACAAGTCGGACTGGTTCATGTTTACAAAACGAGTCGCTGTAGGGACTGCTGGGGAACTTTATTCCCACGTACTCAGGTCGCGACTTGTTCGCATCCGGTCCACAATCCGCCAGTTGACGAGCCGTGTATTACGGAATACCAGAAAACAACACTGGAGTTTTTCCAATTCGCATTGTTCCAATTCATGTATACACTCATGCTGCAGAATTACCTCATTACCTGTGTTTGTGTGTGTGTGTGTGTGTGTGTGTGTGTGTGTGTGTGTGTGTGTGTTTGGGGGGGACGACGACATGACCATGGACACCTCCTTGTTGGTCTTTTTTTAGCAACCATCTCACCAGCTAACTGTGAAGAGTGATGTGTATCTCCTCCTCAGAACAGTGAGCTATACCATCGCTGTAATGCTAATGATTTATTTATCTATTTCATTTGCTGAAACTTGTAAATAAAGTAAAAAACTCAACAAAAAAAGCTCAGAAGCACGCACAGAGCGAAACGAGGAGAAAAAATGAGCTCGATCCAGAGATGAAATCAGCTCCAAATGGACTGCGTCTTGTGCCGTCACTTCTCTCCGCCTGATCCCTGCGGTGTTTGTGTGGTGTTGTTAAAACAGGAAACAACTTTTAAATAACCGGAGTTATAGATACAGCACATCTGCACTCAACTCATCTGGTTTCCTGAAAAACAACAACTTTTGGTTTTCCCAGAATTCCACTTACGCACAAAAACCAAGCACGCTGTTTAAATTAACGGAGCTTGAAATAATCATTCCATCATCCTGAGAGGAATTTTCATCAAAATCGTGCTGCACAAACACTCAAAATCATCATCAAAATCATCATATTGATTAATTTCTCAACATTCGAGAACTGTGTGTTTTTTGTTTTTACGGAAAAATATAAAAACAGAGCGCTACTCTTCCCGTTTATCTGCTGTGACCAATGAGAATGCACACGCTGCACCACATGACCTCACAAATGTGTGTGTGTGTGTGTGTGTGTCAGTTGAAGCTTTGAGTGAATTTTAAAAATTTTCACATGTAGTGAGACCAAAAAACAAAAAAAAAGTCCCAAATTAATGTTTTATATGCATCATGTGCTGAATATTGCATCTGTAGACTAAAAGAAAACGCCGATTAAACGTATAAACCGGAGGAAGAGGGCGAGCGAGTCTCACGTCTGCCGTCTCACGTTTTTATCCTGTCATCTTTGCATGAGAGCAGCTTCAATTAAAAAAAGATTGCACCATTTATCCGGTTGTTTTTAATCGCTCGTTAAGTGGGTCAGGTCACGTGTTTGTTCCTCAGCTAAACACACTTACTAACCCTTACTTACACGCATTTAATCGCCCTGATTACGCCCGATTCACTTCAGACCCGCTCGCTCACGTGGCAGGCTGCAGCGCTCATTATTAGTTATTATATTAGTTATTTTAAATGCAATTTAAATAATTACAAACTGACTGATAACATTTTGTACTAAAAGTTTAAAATCTGTAAAATTAAAAAAAAAAATTTGTTTTTCAGTGTTAAATATTGCTTTTAATATAATAGAAATGTCATAAGAAAATAAAACAAATAAAAGCACGTGCTATGTGTGTGTGTGTGTGTGTGTGTGTGTGTGTGTGTGTGTGTGTTTAGAGCCCTGAAGTTCATTTATTTTTTGCAAATCTAAAAACACGTGCTCATAATTTAAATAAAAGTATTTAAACATAACGTTTATAACGATGAGAGCGTGACGCAGCCTCTAACTGCCACGTCGAGTCAACAGGCAACAGCTTCAGATTCATAAACAGGAAGTGACACGGTACTTCAAAGCAGTCAATCTGTAATAAACAAACAAACATCTTTGTATACCCTCACTGAGCACTTTATTAGGAACACGTACTCATTCATGTGATTATCTCAGGAGTGCGGCTGGTCTGATAATTTCTCATGGAATTAATGATAATGAATTAATTAATTAATTGAATTAATTAAACAATTAAGACGAGAGTTAATGAGGTGAGGAGCAACGCTTGGCTGTGCATTTGGTTCTGCTAAGAAAAAAAAAGTTAATTATCGCGTGATTCGGGCTGCACTTTCTGTCAGTGAATGAACTCATTCTTCGCAACTGTGTGTGTGTGTGTGTGTGTGTGTGTGTGTGTGTGTGTGTGTGTGTGTGTGTGTGTGTGTGTTTTTTCACAAGAGACAAACACAACCTTCCTGTCAGCAGCAAGTCAACAAGTTCAACCTTGTTTTATTAAACTGTTCATTGGGTTGCCAGATCATCTCGCAAATAAATCCCCTTTACACATCACTTGAAAGATATACACATGCCATTTTAATTAATCAATTTATATTTAATTAATTAATATTAAATGTTTTCATAAGCATATTACCGCTGTGTTCTGCGTTTCCATGACGATATCGCAGCTCATGACTTTTTCATAATTCTCTCTCACTTTTTAAATATCAAAGTTGAATGTATTATATTTCTCATTAAAATAATGCAAAATGGGATATTTATGCATTCTCTCTCTCTGTCTCTCTCTCTCTCTGTCTCTCTCTCTGTCTCTCTCTCTGTCTCTCTCTCTCTTTCTCTCTCACTTTCATTTTTACTGTCCTTCTGTATTTTCATATTTCTATTTGAGTTTTTAATAAACTATTTATTTAATCGAGTATCTTTTAATGATCCAAGTTTTATTTAAACTCTTTACACGCTTCTTTAACTGAATGCTGACGTTTATTCTTTTACACTTTTACTGTTTTGATAAATTAACCGTCATTTTTTTAAGCAATCAGAACTGCTGTTTATCAAAGGTGAAAATAAAGTATTATTATTATTATTATTATTATTATTACTGATTTTCAGATTACACCAGACAGCAGCGTTTAGTGGGTGATATATATATATATATAAAAAAAAAATTACTGTCCCACAACTTGTAAATAATATCAAATAATTGAAAAAAAAACAAACAAAAAAAATACAACCAGAAAATAAAAAGTAACTCAGTTTTGTAGATTTAAAAACGGGCCCGTTATTTGTATTTGTCCCACAACCAATAAATAAATAAACAAATAAATAAATAAACAAACATATAAATAAACAGACACTAGCAGATTAAAGGTAACTCAATTCTTTATATTAAATTTTTAAAAAAGTATCTATGCGTTTCACAACTCGTAATAAATAAATAAATAAAAGAAACACCAGCACATTAAAAGTAGCTCAATTCTTTATATTACTTTTTTTTTTTATTATCTAAATGTCTCATAACTTGTAATACATAAAAAAAAACATTTGCAGATTAAAGGTAACAATTCTTTATATTAAAAATGTTATAAACGTCTAAAAAGTCACAATAAATAAATAAAATAAACGATTAAAAGTACACAATTCTGTAAATACTTAAATACTAATATTTTTTTAATCATTACTTTAAAAAGCACGACCTGGCAACACTGGTGATTTGTCTGTATTGAATTCAGTGCGCTATTCCGTGCACTGCGCTTTTACACTCAATACACACTCACTCCCTACATAGGCGCCCTACAGTCAGCGGCTCCTGCGCCCTATCTAGTGCACTTCAGATCCGCTGCTCCGCTATTAGGGACCGATCCGCTGTTAGTTATAAATAGCGCTTTGCTTTACATCCTGATGAAGGCGAGACTCGGTGTGATTTCTTTCCTCTTTAACTTCATCAGAGCAGCTAGAGAGCTCGTTATTCACCCTGTCACACGTCATACACGTCTTATTACACGTTATAACAAGTTCACGACACAGAAAACAGTCATTTAAACGCCTTGTATACAGCTATGTTTATGAATTGTACTAATATAATGCATTATTTCTCTACTTAAAAGTAATTTATTATTGCAATACCCCGAGATTTTATCCCAATCCAAAGGTCTGGATAATTTTAGAACTACATTTGAGTGCGAACTTTTAGCTAGGTGCGAAGTTAGAAGCTAAGCTAGCTATCGATTTTTTAGCGAATTTAGCTCGTAATAATTAATCTTTCTAACTTATATTTCAACAGATGCACTTGTAAGGTGGTTATATATTTATAGAATTATGGAAAAGGGTATTAGCAGGCAAGAAAAAACATGAAATTCTCGTTAGCTAGTTAGCAATAAACACCGCGCTGTTTGATGTCGACCGTTTGTTCTTTTCCTATCCGTTTCCCGACAAACCCCGCCCCCTTCGATATGATTGGCTAATCCTTCACAACACAGGCGACCTGTCAATCAAAAAGTGAAGACAGCCAATCCAGGAGCAGAACACGGGATTTTACTAGCTAATAATAGTACAGTGGGCGGGGTTTTCTGTAATACAGGTATGGAATGAAAATAAACTCGAAAACAACATGCTAGGCAGCTAGATAATCAGATCATGTTTGGCTTCGGGTTCAGCTGATAACCGCGCAGACGCGCGGAGCTGAAAGATAAACGTCTTACCTTCACGCAGAGTAACAGTTGGTTAGCTCCAATGTTTCTCCGGACATTTTAAACACTCGTATTATAACTCATAGCGTGTACATCTGTGTGCACTGCTGCCATCTTGTCCTGCACAACTGGAGACGGAGAGCTCGCGCCTGATCACAACACAGCAACAGCACCAGCGTCTCGCGCGTGTCAAACTCCACAAACCCGCATCAGCGCTCAGAGAAACCGCACGCAGTCCCGGGCATGGCGGGGCGGTGCGGGGCGGCGGAGCCGCGACTCTAACCGGGAAACGAGTTCCGCTTCATCTCCGAGCTCCTTCCCTCTGCGCTGATCTCACCGACTCTCACGACGCGCTCTGATTACAAAACCTCAAATACAGTGTCGCGAGTCTGGGCTCAATGGCTCGTGTCTCGCTAGCTTGTCCGAGACCGCGAACACAGAGCAATCAAACACAGAGCAATCAGACGCACACATCGATCAAATAAACACACTCTCCTTCTTCTTCTTCTTCCTCCCTTCAGGGGTCTCCACAGCGAATCATCACTCTCCACCTATCCCTATCTTCTGCTTCCTCAACACTTGCACCCAC
>CM074950.1:26250398-26261773 GCA_037577455.1 Pangasius macronema
GTGCAGCTCCCTCTGACCATCCCTATACTTCTCCATCAACATTCTCAGAGCAAAAATTGCATCTGTTGTGCTCTTTCTGACACACACACATACACACACACACCTTAAAACACATAGTAATCAATCACACACACACACACACACACACACACAGCTCAAACACAGAGTAATCAAACACACACACATACACACACACCTCAAACACAGAGTAATCAAACACACACACACACACACACACACACACACACACACACAGAGCTCAAACAAACACAGAAATCAAATACGGATAAACCAAAGTGATGAAACAGAGTAATCTTGATATAAACTAGAAAACACAAAAGAGGCTTGGACATAACAAGGCGAAAGCGTTTTCTGTCTGTCATGGTTAATAATTTCACCTCTACTTCTTTCTTGAGGGGTGTCTTTTTTAATAAAGAATTAAAAAAACAATATTATGTGCTACTAATATTAATAGTAAACTATCAACTGATATTTAAATATATATATATATATATAAGATATTTGTGTTTTATTCCAATATTTCCATTTTTTAAGGATCTTTCAGATTGTGTAACTTTTCCAGCATCTGATAAATAAAGAGGAGAGGATTCTATCTCACTTTTTTTCATTACAGCAAGTCCACCTGTTCTCATGAATCATTAGTGAGGTGAGTTACACCGAGTCAGGTTTCACGCAAACACTCAGTTTCATCGTCAACTCTGAGCTCGATTACTACAGTCTGTTAGTTCTGGGAGTTCATTTGCTGCCCTCTGCTGTTAGAAAACGGAATTACAGCTTTATTAGAAAGTTTCTTTTGGAGAACATCCTGTCCTGAACAGTTTGGTGTTTTTCCTGCTCAGGTCTCCTGCTGGATCAGTGAAAAGTGTTCGGGGTTTTATTTTGATGGAAAAACTGAGGCTTAGTCACATTTAAATGGTCTGAATAATCCGTGTGAAACCTTTGGTGAAACTATAATAATGTATGTAAATAAAGGGGAGAAACAACAACAACAACAACAACAACAACAACAACAAAACACTCATTTTACTCGATTTGGCAGTAAATTACTGTAACAATAAAACTGACAGATTTCAAAGAAAACACAGAACGGAGGAAATGAAGGAAAGTCTCAGCTATTTATCCTCCTCATGCAGGTTCAGAGATCATCAGCTGTCAGTATAAAGGAAACCACGATTCTTTCCCATTCTTTAATTCAGCCTTTCTTTAAAATCCCTCAGTTTACAGATTGCACTTCTATAAATCTATAAATCTATAATAACTCCCTGATAATAATCCATACAGTACAGCAATGTCATGTAATTGTTAAACATTTCTGATGTTAATATTAAACGCAAATAAAATAGAAGAAGAAAATGAAAAAGAAGAATAATAGTAACAATAACGACAAGAAGTAGTTTCGTGTAGCATTATTTTGCTTTTGTTTATTTCAGTTCCACAGTCAGAAAGTGTTTAAGAAATTAATAAAATAAATGAAATAACAATGTTAAATACGCTAAATAAAATAAATATAATAAACAATAAAATAACATCATTAAACTATCATCGTATTAAGTTCAAATCTAGTTAACATTGAATAATATAATTATATTTGTGTTTATGCATAAATAATAATAAATAATTCAAAATAAAACATTCACACACTCAAGACAACCGTCAGTTATTTTTCCACTTCCGCGTTCAAAAACGTTCCTACGTAAAAACGTGCTTACGCAATAACGTGCTGCCATGGAGACGGAGAGACGCGCTGTGCTTTGCGGAAGAAGCTCGCTGCGGCTTTCTGCGGGTTTTGTGTGAAAAGTTGCTGATTGCTGTTGTTTAGTTTTGGCTGTGAGTGAAGGAGGGCGGTGTGATGAGCGGCGCGCTGGGTCCGGTGGCTGTGATGCGGGTCTCTGCGGTGCTGCGGGACTGCGGGGATCAGCTCGCCGTGTTGGGACACATCATACCCGGGACTCAGAGAGACTCAACCGCCGCTGCTGCTGCCACAGTGAGAACATCCACCACAAACAAGCGGATTCCTCTCCAAACCTCCACCACAACACTCCTTTATACTCCTTTATACTCTTCTATACTCTACAGCACCGGAGTAAAGTCTAAAAATACCTCCAAAATACATTAATCAGCACTTTTAATCCAAAAAACATACTGATATCTCCACTAATCTACAGAGCCGGCGATATGATCCCATAATATCGATACTGTGATAAAGTGATGTCACGATACACTTCACTGAGATATCGTGGACATCACTGTATCTTTATTTTTAATAAATAAATTGAATCATAAACTGACTGGAAGAATCTGATTTGATGTTAAATGTATAATATTTAAAATTATACACTGTTAAAGAAAAAAAATCACCTTTTCAGGGTTAAATATATTTTACTTTTATATTGATACAGTTTAGAAATCATAATTTTAAGATGAAATATAAAATAAATGTATTTTTATGTAGACATTGTACACACTGTGATACACATCATGATATGATATTTCTGTCATACACTCAGCGTCCACTTTATTAGGAACACCCGCACATTTATGCAGTTCTTTAATCAGTTTCCACACACAACAGTCTCTGGAGTTTACACAAAGTGATGCGAAAAACTAAAACTATCCTCCGGTGAGTGGAAGATCTGCAGCTGAAACACCCTGATGATGAGGAGAGAGATCAGACGAGAATGATCAGCTCCTGCGCTGACAGGAAGTCCAGAGTAACAGTGTTTTGTCCGGTGTGTGTGTGTGTGTTTTAACTCAAGGAGGTCTCAGAGGACATCAGCGCGGTCCTGGAGCAGCAGCGAGCCGCGGAGCTTCACCTGAAGGCGGCTCGCAGAGGCCAGGCCGAGGCCGGCGGCGTGTCGGAGGCCGTACAGGAGCTGCACAGGACCCAGCGCGAGCTGGAGCGCACGCTGATGGACAGTCCGATCTCCTCCGATTACATCGGCAAAGTGCAGAGAGACAGGTGGGGACGGACACACACACACACACACACACACACACACACACACACACAATTTAAACAAAATCCTTCAGAATGTGTAATATGTTTCTTTAAAAGTCGCTTTCCTTTTTTTCTTTAAGTACCTGCAGGTTACGGAGCCCCTGAAAGGACATGCAGTCAGATTATCTCGTGTACCTTTTAGGTCCTCACTTCTCCACTCGTCAGTCTCTCAGTTTTCTTTAAGAAAAAATAATGTTTAGCTGCATTATGTAAAAATGATATAGTATGTACAGTATGTTTTGGGTTTTTTTGGTCCCAGGGGCTCCATATAAAGTTCCTGTAGGTGTGTGTGTACCCCGTGTCATAAACAATGGGTTAGGCGACAGATACGTGTCTGTAACTCTGTAATTCAGTATTCAGGATAAATGAACCAGACGAGCAGATTGGATACTTCGCTTCAGGGGCAGGAGCATCTGAAGGCACTAGAGGAAAAATATATGATCTTAGTATTACAATGTTTAAAAGCGAACGGCCGACAGAGCCATAGAAAACTACGGGTACGTTGTGACGGAACAAATCCGATTCCCACACAGGAGGTTTGCGGCTCAGCTGATCACCAAACTGCTGACAGAGCTGATCGAGGAAGGAACGTTCCACAGCCTGATCCACACTGTGGAGGAAGAGAAGAGGATCAAAGCTCAGCTGCAAGATATAATCACCAGGTCTGGTCATGAACGCTGAAAAAAAAAAAAACCTAAACGCTCTCGCTTTATGGAGCTTCCTGTGATTATAATAATACACGAGTCAGTTCATTACCAGCCTAAACACTGATCTTCTGCGCTGCAGTGAAGAAGAGGATCGTCTCAGGATCAAAACCCTGCAGAAAGAGCTGCTCGACATCTGCAAAGAAACAACGCTCCAGATTCAGGTAATCACACCAAGTTTATATTAACGTGCTCGTTATCGTTTAACGCTAACACGTCATCGCTTCTACAGTAACAGCTCCTTCATACGGTGGACGCTCCACGTCAACAAATTAAACAAATAAATAAAATGAAAAGAAGGAGTCTCCAGTGTGTAATCGTTAATAAGGTGAAGTTCTCTGTAAGGAGAATTTCATACACATTTTATTTTGTTGTAAATTATCCTGCTAATGATGTATACGAATAAATTTGTTCGTATCTGACGCAATCAAAGATTTAAAAAAATTTTGTTCCTGTTAACCGATCGCTAACTCGCAGATGGTTTCGAGTCTCCATACATCTGCACTTCGAAGGTAAATACACAGTTATTGCATATAACTCAATCTGGCTAAACTAATCCCAGGTGTGTACGAGGAACAGGTGTGTGTGAGGAACAGGTGTGCATGAGGAACAGGTGTGTATGAGGAAGAGGTGTGCGTGAGGAACAGGTGTGTATGAGGAACAGGTGTGTATGAGGAACAGGTGTGCATGAGGAACAGGTGTGTATGAGGAACAGGTGTGCATGACGAACAGGTGTGTATGAGGAAGAGGTGTGCATCAGGAACAGGTGTGTGTGAGGAAGAGGTGTGCATGAGGAACAGGTGTGTATGAGGAACAGGTGTGTATTAGCCAGCTTCTTACGCAACATATTAAGAACAAGTCCTTTATTAGCCCCGCCCCTTTTTCATTAAGGTCACTGAAAGTTGCAAACCAGTCCTTTAAATGAGAAACGCAACATCCGACGTGCGAAACGTGTCGTGAACGTGAACTACAAGTGATGATCCTCGCACTGTTTTACCGCCGCGTGGAGCTTCTAGTCGACGTCCTCACCTTTTACTTCTTCTCGGACCAGGAGAAGTACGAGAGTAACAGCACGCAGCTGCTCGTCTACCAGGGACAGAAACTGAACAGCCACAACGAGAAGCAGCTGGAGGCTGAGATCGAGGCGAGTGTGTGTGTGTGTGTGTGTGTGTTTTACTTCACATGTTTCGGAATGAACTGCCAGCTGACGAGTTTTTGCCCCCGCAGATGCTCAAGAAGAAGCTGAAGGAGGAGGAAAAGGCTCACGAAGAGCTGGAGGTTTTTCTTAAAAACAGTCAGACAGTAAGTGCGCTACATTATATTCGTGCTGTTCTGGATCCTGATTGGTCAGAAGGTGTTGATTAGTTTCCTACAACAGCAGCTCTGACAGTCACGCGCTCATCCTGATACGTTATCGTTACTATAGCAACAGCTCATTCGGCGTCACTACGGCAGACGCTCTGTATAAACGGAATAAAAAAATCTCTCTGACGTGGTGAAGTTTTATTTAACATCCAGGGAAGGAGTCTCCAGCGTCAGCGCTCTGTGAAGCTGTAACTTTAAAGTTTTCCGACATCTTCAGGAGTTTTCAATTTTTTTCCCTCTTATTAATGTTAAGAGAGAGAAAATGTCACACTAGCACAGTGCTGTATTCCTTTCCCAGTTTCTGGTTAGATTTTTCTGGGCCAGAAATTCGCTTAAAAGGCAACACGTGAGGCGTGAAGTCACCGCGAAAACTATACAGCAATCCTGTACAGGATATAAGATTATGAACGAGTTTGTTTTCACTGCAATCATAATTCGTCTTACAGGCAGCAGAGATAACATACTGCCGCTTTAAAATAAATAAATAAATAAAAACAAGGTAAATCTCACACTAAAGAGAGTAAATGATCTAATGATCTGACGATTTAACGCAAATGCGCCGTTAAATTTCTCGCTAAACTTTACAGAATGCGTGTTTGAGTTAATCTGCCCGGATTACGGGATTCGCTTCCCTCGACCCTCTCGCTAATGAACGTGTAACAGCGCTCTGTGTTCCTCTGCCCCAAGAGTCTGGAGGAGAAGCTGGAGCACTGGATGGAGCGCTACGATAACGACACGGAGGACAAACAGCGAGAGCTGAACGCTTTAAAGACCAACAAGTCCAACAACCTGGCGCAGCTACAGGACCTCGCTAAGAAAGTGCGCAGGTTTAACAACTCGACTACAGTTTCACAGACCTGCACAGGACGAGCTCAGATTCCTCATTTCTGCTGTTGTTGTTGTTCTCAGTACCGAGACAGCGAGCAGGTGATCATCGAGGACAGACTGGAGAAGGAGAAGCTGCGCAAACAGCTGGAGAAAGGACAGCTGCAGAGAAACGCAGCTATAAAGGTGACCTGATATTTATACGCTTTAAAAAAACACGACTGACGCTGTAACGGTTTCAGGCTCGTGGAGGCTGATATCAGGGCCCTGGATCAGGTGAAGGAGTGCGCACTTCACTCACACGCTTTTCTTTTCTTTCCATTTTCTGCAGAGAAACGAATCTTAATTTTAATATAATACATTTTGTTTGAGAATAAATAATGAAAAAAAGTCCTTCAGGGCTTAGTATAGATTTGTATAGATTTGTAAAATTAAAAAATATATATATTAATAACAACAAGAAGACAAAGAATAAATATATAAATAAATGCATAAGTAAATAAATAGATAAACAAGACCAGAGAAAAAAAGACTAACGCAGCTAAATTAAAAAGAAGTTAAAGTTACTACTTGGACTCCACCTTGAAGCTACTAAATGGTACTTTTTTTTCCCTGAACAATTTTGGTTTATTTTTTAATTTTTTTTTTATTTTTAATTCATTTCAAGTCCCTTTATTTGATTAATCGAACACAGCTAGCTAATGCGTGCACAGGGAACTGGTCAGCTACATTTACTGATGATGACAAATCCATAAACAAATCAACACTGTATAAATATATAAACATTACACACAACATTAAATCATTTCAGGAAGTTGTAGATTCCGATATCACGGTAATGAAGTCAACATATTTAGAGAGAATAATCTGAGAATGTTGTCTGAAAAACACAAGAAAAAAGTGGTAATATTTTAAGATTAAACTCAAAATATACTGTAGCTAAAAAAAGTTATATTTTCTCCTTGAAATACTAAAATCTATAACTTCTAATAGCTTACATTTATATTAAGCATTTATATTATACACACAGTGATAAAATTCTGTTGTATCACCAAGAAAAGTTTAAAAAATATACGATATTAAACTGGACAAAACTGGTTTTAACCTCAAAATCTCTCTCACTGCACACGTTATTCCTTCTGGCTCATTTTCGTGAAGGGCGCCAATATTTACGGAGGCGGCGTAACCTTTAACTGCTCTGAAATTAACGCGTCCTCTAACGTTATTCCTCCGCAGATTCAGTCGTGGTGGAGAGGAACGCTGGTCAGAAAAGGTCTCGGTCCCTTTCAAAAGGCGAAGAAACCCAAGCAGAAAAAAGAGGGCAAAAAGGGGAAGAAGAAGAAATGAAGTGATGAAAAGAAAAAAATCAGACACGTGGCAGAAATGGGAACTTTATTTATTCATTTTATAATAAATCCAAATGTTCAGAAAATTCTTTTAATATTTTACTAATTTTATAACATTACAGTAAAAGCTTTGATGGGACAATTGTTGCAAGAAATGCTGTTTAAAAAAAATAAAAAAAAGAAGAAGAAAAGAAAGTCCACGCTGTCTGATTGAAGTATGTAGTGCATCCTCGTGTGTGTGTGTGTGTGTGTGTGTGTGTGTGTGTGTGTGTGTCAGCGGTACATACTTGTAAACGTATGGAATGTATTAATTTACTGTACAGACACGCAGGTGAAAACCCTGCCGAAGGGTCGACATCATTTCTGCTGGGGAGGAACCCTAGGTCAAAATAAAACGAATAATAATAATAATAAAAAAAATAATAATAATACAAAAACATCTATAATATTATATTTATTTTTTTAACTTCCCTCTTTAAAACACCAGGGTCTAAAAAAAGCAAGTTAAAAAAAAATTAAAATAAAAAGTTTTATATGCATATTCAACGTTTTTTTATGTTTTTTTTTTTTTTATTTATTTAATTTTATATTTCTTTATGAAGAGTTCTGGGCAAGCTTTAGTGCACTGACCTAACCGCTACGTTATTCGCCTACAACAGCGCCTCCTGTCGTAACAAACCGAAACCACCTTCGCCGCTCGCCTCGTCTCATCAGAGCGCCGAACACCCCGAGACCCAGCCAAGGTGCACAGCCGTGTCGCGTTTTACTTTTCACTCAGCAGCGGCCCTCGAGAAATTTACAAAAAAATAGATATCGGAATTCGTTTCTGCAAGATAGACAAGAAAGAAAAATCTGCAAACGATCTTTTTCTGGCAGCAGCAGTGTGTCGAAATTCTGACTTTTCTCAAAATTCGAAATTTAATATCAAAATTCTTATTTTTAATCTCAAAATTCTTATTTTAATACCAAAATTCTGACTTTTAAAATCAAAATTCTGACTTTTAATCTCGAAATTCTGACTTTTCTCGAAATTCTGACTTTTAATCTCAAAATTCTGGCTTTTAATTTTGAAATTCTGATTTTTAATATAAAAATTCTGACTTTTCTCAAAATTCGAAATTTAATTTCGAAATTATCTCAGAATTAACTTTTAATATAAAAATCTTGGCCTATCTCAAAGTTCTGACTCTGACTAATCTCAGATCTTTAATTTAATAATCTAAAAACTGACTTACCTCAAATTTTGATGTAATCTCAAAGTTCTGACTTCATGCTGAATTATATCGCATTTTCTTTGGGCTTGCTAAACCGAAATAACGATTTCTTATGTTGAATTTTTACATTTTGGTAAGTGCCACACTGCTGGCTCATTGGGTCGTCCTGATAAACACCTGTGAGCTTTGTGCTAAATTAAAAAGGCCACATTATCATTATTAGTCCCGTCATCTTGGGTCAGAATTTTGAGATAGTAAGAATTTGACAGTCAACATAAGAATTTTGAGACAGTGACGGAATTTATAAGTTAAATTTTATTATTTTAAGTCAGAATTTTGAGAGAAGTCAAAAATACTGACATAATTCGTAAGAATTTTAAGATGTGAAATTTAAGATATGTCAGAACTTCGAAATAACTCAAAACGTTGAGAAAATAAATAATAATTTTGACGTCAGGATTTTGAGATTAGTTAAAACTTTGAAAGTAGTGAAAAAAAAACTGAAATAAGTTAGAATTTTTAGTAAAAACGTTTAGATAATAATAATAACAATAATAATGTCACAATTTCGACATACTGCTACTACAAAAAATAAAGAAAAATGCATTTTTTTCTCTTCTACCTGAGGAAACGAGCTTCCATAAAAAATATTCAATAAAAAACAAACAAACCCACAAACACAAACGTACAGCTTCCGATCCCCGAATCACAGAAACGGACAAGCAAGCCATGCAGTGGTGACTACAGCCTTAGCGTCTAGCACCGTGTGTGTGTGTGTGTGTGTGTGTGTGTGTGTGTGTGTGTGCGCGTCTCTACTCTAGCCCCGCCCTCTTTTTAAACTCCCCCTTCCCCCACGTTATATCGAGTAACTCGTTCATGCATGATCCGTTACGCAAAGAAGAGCAACGAAGTAACAGTCGCGTCTCCTGCAAACCCTTTCGTGAACATTTCACATTTTAATGCATTCACATCACGTGAGAGGGGAAAAAACAAACAAACAAACAAACAAACAAAAACAAACAAAAAAATGGTCAATTACGAACCGGAAGCTTTCCGACGGAAATTTACGACTAAACTCGGAAAACCGAAATGAAGCTTTCCAAACAAGAATTTTTAGTTTCTCTCTCAGTCTGTTAAAGAGCTGACGCTAGCTAAATGTTATATTAAAAAACGACTACAACCGGAATATCCTGAAATTGTTCCTGTTTTTCCGAATTCTCCCACGTGAGGTGAATGCTGTATTTATCTAGAAACAAGGCTGTACATAAAAAAAAAAACAAAAACAAAAAAAGTGTTTCGATATTTTCTAGTCCCCTAAACGTCCTTGTCACAAGTAGTGCCTTGCTTTATTTTAATAAACTATTAAAACTGTTAATTATTATATAAACTATGATAAAGATATTTCGATATTTAGGACAGCGGGTGTTCATAATCTTTGGGAAACAGCGTCACCCTGCGGCTACATCCGTACACTTCCCATAAATCCTTGTGCAACGTGCACGTTCTCTAGAACAAGAGGTCGGGCTTTTAGCTTCGCTCGACGAGTGAGTTAGTGTGATCTACTTAAACCGTCTTCTGATCCAACAATCCTGATTATTAACATCTTACATCCCAGAGTCAGCCGTGATGATAGCAGTAATAATAATAATAATAATAATAATAATAATAATAATAGGTGCAAAAATGATGTGACAGGGAAAGAAAAATAAATGAGAAAAGAAGAATCTGTGTAACTATTGAATGAATGCTGGTTTTGTACGTCATGATGGATGATCAGCATCTTCTCTCCTCTTTTCCACACCGCAATCGCTCACCTCGTCCTTTCGTCCCTCCGTGCGAGGCGGAACGAGGGAGCGAGTGCCGCGTCTCTGCGTGTTAACTGAAGTGTCGGCGGATGGTCAGTTTTCAGGTCAAAGCCGTGCGCAGTCTCAGTCTCTCTCTCTCTCTTTAGCACACATTAAGCACTGGAAAGGGCGAGCGGTGTGCCGTGGCCACGCCCATGCCCCGCCCACCAGTGACTGGCAGTCCTACATGGAGAGGGCGGAGCTGGTGGTTGGTGATGTAATGTTTTTCGGAGGTGCCAGCTGAAGCAGGGCGCGCACCGTCCCCGCTACCTGCTCCAAACCTTTCTCCTCCAGGATGTGGAGCGGGAGACAGAGCTGACTCTGAGGTTCAGCATGAACACACACACACACAGAGAGAAAGAGAGAGAGATGGAGGGGGAGAGAGATGGACAGAGAGAGAGAGAGAGATATGGAGGGGAAGAGAGAGAGATGGAAAGGGAGAGAGATGGAGAGGGAGAGAAAGATGGAGGGGGAAGAGAGAGAGATGGAAAGGGAGAGAGAAAAAGGGAGAGAGATGGAGAGGGAGAGAGAGATGGAGGGGGAAGAGAGAGATGGAGGGGGAAGAGAGAGAGATGGAGAGAGAGAGAGAGAAAAGGAGAGAGATGGAGAGATACAGGGGGCAATAGAGACACAAACAGAGACACCAAAAATAGAGAGAAAGATATACAAATAGACAAAGAGAGAGATAAAGACAGAAATAAAGAGAGAGAGATAGAGGAAGGAGCAGGAAAGAGACAGATAGAGGTAGATAGAAAGAGAGATAGATAGACAAAGAGACAGACAGACAAAGAGATACAAAGAGAGGAGACAGCGAGAAAGAGAGAGAGGGGAACACAGAAAGAGAGAGATAGACAAGGAAAAAGAAAGGAAGAGATGAAAGGTAGAGACAGAAAAAGAAAGAAAGAAACAGAGAAAGAGAAGAGAGAAAGAGATAAAACAAAGAGATAGACAGAGAGAGAGAGAGGGAGAGAGAGAGAAAGAGAGAGAGGGAGAGATGGGGTTTGGGAACAAAACAAAATAAAGGGGAAAAAAGGGGCATGTCAATGGTAACGAAATAA